>VDFB02112032.1:26038-231291 GCA_007258455.2 Sequoia sempervirens | reverse complement strand
AGAGAGAGGATAGAGGGTTTAAGGGTTAAGGGTTAATGGTTTAGGGTTTAGGGTTATGGGTAGTGATGGAACTTCAAAGTTTTGTTCTCTATGTTCTATTTTATCTTGCCTTGTGTCTATGATCATCTATGATGTTTGGGAAAAGCCTAAGGTTGGGGTTTTACCTTCATCTTCATGTAAAAACCTAGTGTTCATCTTACACCTTGGATGGGATCTATTTGGCCGTTACTTTTTGGGAAGGATTTAAAACGACTTAAGCCCCATCGCTTTGTCTAGGCTAGGCCCCCTTTTGTTTTATTATTTTATTTCCTTTGCCTGACTTTATTTTTCCTAAGTCTTTTGTTGGTCCCATGTTCCCTCGTTAAAACAACTTATGTCATTGTTTACTGTTGACCTAGTGATGTCCCCATATTCCTTTAGGGGAGAGGGCCCAATAGTCATGCATGCTAACTTTCTTAGCATGTAGCAATTGATTGGAATATCGTAGAACCTTCTTTTTTTTTTGAAATGTAGACTGGTCTCTTATTTATCTATAACTAAGGTTTGGAGGCACGAATCATCATGCAACTCGCCACATCGGCAGATATTTTGAGAAGTGTCTAAAATTTGACTTTTAAAATGTTTGACCAAAACTTAATCATGGAACCCCAATAGTTGAACCAAAAAAAATTTATTTATTGCTCGCAGAATATGATATTTTTATTTAAATTAAATTAATATACAACCTAAGTGGACCAAATACATATTGATAACCATAAATCTTTGATATCTCTACCTTTTATATTCAACACATATGGACTAATAGTTGAACACAAAAAATCTATTTGTTGTTATAAAAACAACACATAATGATTTAAAATAAAACATATATTGAACAAAAATGGACCCATAGTTGAACACTAAAACTTTTTGAAAATCCTCCACATTTAATGGGAAAATACATGTTATTTATTGTGCTCACCTTTTATATTTGTGATAGGACAAACTATTAATATAAAATTATCCAATGCTTGTACATTGCTACCCCAATTGTTGTACACATAAGAACAATATTTTTTCACTATGATAACAATACTTGTGTAAATGAGTGTCTTATTTTATTAAATGAGCATTTTATTTTTTAAATGATATACTTATAGTGGAGAGTTGTGATTTTTTTTTTGAAACAAAAAAATACTTATTTCACTTCTTCATGAATGTATTTATGTTTTCTTCATATAACATTTAGAGGTTCTCATGTGTTCAAGTATGGGTCCATTTTTTTATCAACATTTGGTTTTTTCTTTATTTACATTTGGACTGTTTATTTACAATATATAGTATAAATATGTGGTAAGATTGGGTATTATCATCACAATTGAGTGCACCCTCTCCCCTAATAAATGTTTTTATTTTGGAAAGGGACAAGTTTGCATGGTCGTAGATCAATCTTCATATGATCTCAGCCATTCCTCGCCATCCCGCGATATCATGGGCGAGCACCACGTGTCTCATCCGGTGAAGCCAAAGGAATGATAAATACTTTGATGCGTCTTTAATACATTATGTTGTGGATTACTAAAGCAGTTATAAGATGCATGTGTTTTAAATCAATAGAGATGTTATAATCTTGGTAGAAAGGTGCTCGATGGTTAATAACAAGGCTAGCGACTGTGTTGAACGAATAGGATTGCCGATGGTTGAGATCCACGGTTGCCTGCCATAGCATGATCAAAAGTTGTGAGGTCTTTATTGATTGCGATATCACAGGCGAGTGCCATGTGTCTCATCTGGTGAAGCTGAAGGAATGATAAATACTTTGATGTGTCTTTAATACATTATGCCGCGGGTTACTAAAGCAGTTATAAGATGCATGTGTTTTAAATCAACAAATATGTTATAATATCGGTAGAAAGGTGCTCAATGGTTAATAACAAGGTTGGCGGCTGTGTTGAATGGACAGGATTGCTGATGGTTGAGATCCACGATTGCCCACCATCGCGTGATCAAAAGTTACAAGTTCTTTATTAATTGTGATATCATGAGCGGGTGCCCCGTGGATCTCCTTGGCAATGAGTAGTATGGTGGGGCAATGGCTACCCAGCCTACAAAAAGGCATGGGCATCCCCATGGCTTATGCCTGCCACACTTTTGTTAACGATTGTTAGTGTCAGTTAATGTACATTTCATTAATTAGTTGTTGCGTACTTCCTTAGTATGTTCAATATAATTTTTTTTCTTTAAAAAATTATTCTCCACTTTTAAAAACTTTTAAAAACTATTGTATATTTAAATTCTTAAAAATATAGAATAAATTTTTGTTCTTTAAAAAATAATTTTGAACTAACTGTTTCATATTTTGTTATATACATTTTAATAAATAAAATAAAATAAAAATATCAATTTTTAAAATATGATTGATAAAATAATTCTTATACACTAAAAAATTGATATATACATATAATAAAACAAATATAATAATATATCAAGTTTTAAAATATATGTAATAAAATAATTTTTAAAGGATAAAAAATGTTTCATACTTAATATATAAAATAAAATAAATATATCAATTTTTAAAATACAATTAATAAAATAATTGTGAAATAAAATGAAATAATTATTAATGAATAAAAAAATTGATATATATATATATATATAATAATTTTAAAATAATATTCATTCATTTTTAAATTATTTTATTACTATATTGTAAAAATTGATATATTTATTTTATTTTATTTATTAAATACTTACTAGCATATATATTATTTATTAATAATATATATAAAATATGCCGAGAGATATCCTTTTGATGCATCTATTGTACTATTATAAAATAGGTGCCTTGACAAAGATATCTCTTGGCGTATTTTATATATATTAATAAATAATATATATATGCTAGTAGCATTTGCAGCACAACATGAAAGACAAGATTAGAATTACTTTTAGTTATAGAATCAAGGTTAGGGTTAGATATATATTTAGTTAGGGTTGGGGTTAAAAATAGTGTCAGTGTTAGTTTTATGATTAAGTTTAGGGTTAGAGTTAGAGTGAGAATTATTGTTGAGATTGAATCATAACCCTAATCTAACCTTAACCTTAAACCTAATTGAACCCTAACCCTATTTGTAATTGAACTTTAACTCTAACCCCAACCCTAACCTATCATTGAACCCAGAAGCATCCTGGAGCCACAACTCTAATTAAATGAGAAGCCTAGCCTAACCTTAACCTAATGTTAATCCAAAGCCTATGCCTATCTATAATTATAATCCTAACCCTTCTCATTTCTAACCTAATTATAATCTTAATTATAATTCTAACCCACCATAATTCTAATGCTATTCATAATCCTTAGTTTAACACTAACCATAGTTCTCATGACAACCTTAACTCTAATTATAACCCTAATCAAACCCCAACCTTAACCTTAACCCTAACCTTGAGCTTAATTAAACCCTAACCTTAACCTTAAGCCCAGCTTAATTAAAATCAAGATCCTAGCTCTAACCCCAAACTCATATATGTGAGATAATGAATTTACCAAAACCCTAACCATAATTGAATCATAACCCTAATTGAAATATAATCCTACCTTTAATTGAACCCTAACTCTAATTGAATCGTAATTTTAACCCTAAGCCTAATTGAACCCTATTTTTAACTCTAAGACTAATTAAACACTATTTCTAACCCTAACCCTAAGCCCATCTAAATCCTAGCCCTAATTGAACCCTAACCCCAATTGAATCATATTTAAACCCTAACCCTTAATGAGTACTAATCCTAATTAAACCCTAACACAATTGAACCATAATTCTAACCCTAATTTAATACTAACACTAAACCTAATCCTAATAACATATTATTAGGGTTATATTTATTAATGTCTTAATATTAGTTTATAAATTCAACATTAATTATAAATATTTTAAAATAAATTAAGTATTTCAATCTAAAATTAAACTAAATTCTAATTTTTAAAATCCATAAAATATTTATTATCTATTTAGTTTTACTAATTATCTAATACAATTAAATTAAATTAAATTAAATATTCATTTTAAATTAATTAGAATTTTCTAGAATAAATTAAGAAATAAGATCTATATAAAATCAACTTTTTATTTTTTTTCTGTGTCCAAATCATTTCATTTTCTAAAATTATACTAAATTCTAGATATCATAATTAAACACAAATATGTATTCTATTCTAATCCTAACTCTAGTCAAACCCTAACCCTATTTGGACTCTAACCCTTACCCTAATTGAACACTAAATCTAATTGTAATTGACCACTAATCATAATTGAATTCTACCCTTAACCCTAACCGTAACTCTAACTAAACCCTAAACCTAACTCTAATCAAACCTAACCCAAACCTACTTGATTCATAATCCCAACCCTAATTTAACTTTAAAACTAACCTTAATTAAGTATTAACCTTAATTGAACATTTATTAATCACTAGTCCTAATTGTGCCATAACCCTAACTTTGAACTACAGTTGAACTCTAATCCTAACCCTAACACTAATTCTTATCCTAATTGAACCTTAACCCCAACCCTAACCTTATTTGAACTCTTATTGAATTCATAACCTTAATTAAACTCCAACCTCATCCTCAATCCTAACCCAAATTAAACATTAATTGAACCCTAAACCTAACCCTAAGTGAACACTAATCCTAATTGAACTCTAACTTTTTAGTTGAAAATATTAAAGTGCCTTAGATTTTCCCATTCATCGTCATTTATCATTCAATTCCTAATAGAACTCCAAAAATTTATACTTTTATAATGTTTTAATACACACCTAATATTAAGGGTTTAGAGTTTAGGGTTAAGGGTTTAAGGGTTTAAGGAGTTTAAGGGTAAGGTTAGGAGTTAAGGGTAGAGGAGAGAGAGATAGAGAGTGAGTGAGAGAGAACAGGGAAGGGAGAGGGTAGGGAGGGAGAGACTTGTGAGAGAGAGAGAGGGTAGAGGGTAGAGGGTAGAGGGTTTAAGGTTTAATGGTTTAGAGTTATGGGTAGAGGGAGGAGGAGTGAAGAAAAGACCTAAGAGAGGGAGAAGGGGTGGGAGGGAGAGACTTGAGATAGAGTGAGTGAGTGGTGAGAAAGAGAGAGACCTGAGAGAGGGAGTGGTGCTAGGAGGAGAGACTTGAGAGAGATAGGGAAGGGAGTTTTTAAGAGTTTAAGAGTTTAGGGTTTAGGGTTTAGGGTTAAGGGAGAGATAAAGGAGGAGTGAGTGACCCATTTACATATTATTATTTTATTCTTCCTCAGTTAAATATTTAGTTACCCATTTACCGTTAGCAGAAATGACCCAAGAATTTAATAGAATGGACTACTCATATAATACCTTGCATTATGGAGCTCAATTCTATGATATATTACTACTTATCAAATCCTTTGTAAATAATTGTAAACTTATGACTCCATTTAAGCATTTAATTGATTTTCTTGAATCAAAGAAAAAACATAGACACACAATTGAACAAATTCTCAAAAGAAGAATGACAACATAATTAAAATTTCATTCAAAATTCACTCAAATCCACATAAGGAGAGAAAATATATTAGAATTATACGTTTATTCATGCTTATAAGTCATATATGCATACAATTTAAGATAATTTGCATATATTCATCCAAAAATCAAAACATGTTATCTATTCTATTCCTATGTTTTTACCCATATATTCAACTCAAAACCTAGCTAGAGCTTTCATCAGTTCTCTCCCTACAAATGAGCCTTGAATCCCCTTTTATATGACAAGGGAGCAACAAGCTTCAGGCTCAAATGTATTTCACCACTAATTTTCATTTGAACAAAATCTCCATTGCATTTGACTAGTTCTTCACAAATTTTCATTTGAACAAAATCAACCCCATTATGTGATTGAATAGTTCTCCTCTTGGGGTCATATCTGCTAGCCAGAGCTTTAATTAGTTCTACATTTATAAACACATTGAGCACCATGAGTTTTCCCAAGTTCAACCTTCACTGGTTGTAGACTGGTTGAAACCTAAAATGTTTTCTGTAATGATACATGAAGAGTTCATACTCGCATCATGGTGTCCAAATATCTCCCAATCCCTTATGTTTATCAAATAATCTATCCATTGAAGGATTTGTTTGAGCACTCCTCCTAGGTCTTGGCCCCAACCTATGGCATTGATCTATCAGGTCTTGATTCAAGGGTCTCTTCTTAGTTTTTTGTTTCTTAGCTTTGGATTTTGCTGTGTTTTCCTCCATTGTTTGAATTCTTAATCTTTTGAAAAAATACAACTTCTCAACTGGGATTGGTGTACTTGGGTCTCACCTCCATTGGTTTTTGCTATGTAAGAACTCCTAGCTTTTCCTTTCTACTTCTATCCTCAATGAAATCTTCTAGACTATGCGACAATTATGTGACCAACTTATTCTTCAATTATGGCTCATAAATATGCCACCTGTCTCAGTCTAGTCATCGGAGGGAATAATTTATTTTTAAATATCTCAGTGATGCCTTGAGATGTCACATCAGTTATTACAATCATCATCATCGTATCGGTGAGACTATGATCCTTCTTCTAGTGCTATCCACCTTCTCCACTGATGGACAACTTTCCTTCGGTCTATTGGCAGGATGCCAGAATATATTACCCTGATATATTTTAATTCTTGACAATTTGTGATTATAATAGGCCATCAGGGGAAAGCAAACATTTGTTCCACTGATGTTCATGAGCCAAAATGATGTGCTTACCTTTTTTGACTCTATTGGTCTATCAGGGAGAACACCTTAGGAGTCAACTCGATAGGGTATTGTTATACCAATAGTAGCTTATAAACTACTTTCATCAGGCCATTGGTGAGGCTATGAGGGGGGCTCCACCGATGAGGCATGGTTAGGCTAATAGTGCTAATTTTTATTTAGGAACGGGGAAAGATTATGGAGTTTCAAACTCATTTATGGGTGTGTCAATTTGGCAATGTGGGCTACAAAATGGATCTTTTCACAAAAATTTCAACAATTTGTGTTGATCATAAAATTAAAATGTGATGAATTTCTATGCAATGTGGAGGATAGGTGGGTGGAGGCTATTGGAAAACATGTGAGATTTTTTAGTTATAACAGGATTAAGGGTTGAGGGTTGAGGGATTAGGGTAGAGAGTTTACTTGGGTTTAAGGGTTTAAGGGTTGAGGGATTACTAGGGTCAACTAGGGTAGAGGGTATTGGGACATTGAGGGTAGAGGGATGTAGAGGGTTTAATGGTTTAGGGTTTAGGGTTGAGGGTTGAGGGTATAGGATTGAGGGATTAGGGTTGAGAGTATGGTGTTGAGGGATAAAGGTAGAGAGGGAGGGATTTATTAAGGGTTGAGGTATTAAGGGTTAAGGGTTGAGGGTAGAAGGTTGAGGGCAGTTCAATGTATACTAGGGTAGTAGAGGGTAGAGCTAGTAGAGGGTGTGTGTAAGGGTTTAGGGTTTAACTAGGGTTGAGGGTTGAGGGTATATGGTTCAAGGATTAGGGTTGAGGATCCAATGTATAGGGTAGAGGGTATAGGGGTTGAGGGATTAGGGTTAATTAAGGGTATTTGAGGGTTGAGGGTAGAGGGTATAGGTTCGAGGTTGAAGGGTTAAGGGATTAGGGTAGAGAGTAATTTACTTGGGTTTAAGGGTTTAAGGGTCGAGGGATTAGGGTCAAGGGTATAAGAGGGTATGTATTGGTTGGTTGAGGGTAGAGGGACATAAAGGGTATAATGGTTTAGGGTTTAGGGTATTGGGTTGAGGGTATAAGCTGGTTGAGGGATTAGGCCAGTTGAGGGTAGAGGGTAGAAGGTTTAAGGCTAGTTTAGGGTTTAAGGGTTTAGGGTTGAGGGATGTTAAGGGTTGAGGGTATATGGTTGAAGGTCAATTAGGGTTGAGGGATTGAGGGTTGAGGGTTGAGGGATTAAGGGTTGAGGGTTGAGGGATTAAGGGTTGAGGCTTGAAGCTTGAGGGCTTAAGGTTGAGGGTAGAGGGTTGAGGCTAGTATATGGTTGAGGGATTAGGGTTGAGGATCCAATCATGTATAGGGTAGAGGGTGCAAATATAGGGGTTGAGGGTACGTATATGGTACATACATTGAGTGATTAGGGTTGAGGGTCCAATATTGTATAGGGTAGAGGGTATAGGGGTTGAGGGATTATGGTTTGACTAGGGTATAGGGTAGAAGGTTGAGGGTTAATTAAGGGTTGATGGATTAAGGGTTGAGGGTTGAGGGTTGAGGGATTGGGGTAGAGATTTTAGTAATTGGGTTTAAGGGTTTAACTAGAGTTGAGGGATTAGGGTTGAGGGTACTAGAGGGTATATGGTTCAAGGATTAGGGTTTAGGGTCCAAAGTATATATAGGGTTTAAGGGTTTAGGGTTGAGGGACGTTAAGGGTTGAGGGTAGAGGGTATAGGGGTTGAGGGTACTTGAGGATTTAAGGGTTGAGGGTTGAGGGATTAACTAGGGTTGAGGGTTTAATGTATAGGGTAGATCAAAGGGATGTAGAGGGTATAAGAGGGTTTAAGGGTTGAGGCTTGAGGGTTTAAGGTTGAGGGTAGAAGGTTGAGGGTATATGCAGGTTGAGAGATTACTAGGGTTGAGGGTCCAATGTATAGGGTAGAGGGTATAGGGGTTGAGGCTAGAATAGGGTTTAACTAGGGTTGAGGGTAGAGGGTACAAGGTTGATGGATTATGGTTTGAGGGTTGAGGAATTAGGGTAGAGAGTTTAGTAATTGGGTTTAAGGGTTTAACTAGGGATGAGGGATTAGGTGATCTAGGGGGATACTTTTTTAGTGAAAATTGAAGTGTCCCTAATGCTCCAAAATTCAACATCATAAGGAAGAGCTCATAATCCTAATTCTAATGCAACTTGAATGGACTCAAAAGGCTTATGTATTCCCAAGATACAGCCAGTCAAAGTTCAAGTCAAACTGGTACCTGAGGCCATTAGAAAAGCAAAGAAAATGGTCGATTCAAAATCAGATGGAACAAACATCAAGTCGAAGAGCTCATCAAGACCTTTCCAATGGAGTTCATTTCATTGAATTTTGAGCTCGTACATGCAAGTTATGACAAGTCAAAGTTCACAGGTACCATGGTTCACCAGTTGTATGGACGATGACATCAACATGACGTTAGCATGCTCACCTGGCAGTATAGAGGATGATGTGGACCAACCACATGCTGACATGTGGAAATTCATATGCCAACATGGATGTTGATGTGTCAAGTGACGTGGCAGTACAACTTCATAGGTGTACCAATCACAGAGGGACACGTGTCAATGGGTGGCAGGTTGGTGTGCTAACTGTGCAGCTAAGGTGGCAGTCTCGGTGAATCACATTGCACGATATGGCACTTCCTCAGCGTGCCTCATGGCCCTATTTTCTCTCCCTCTGGTAGTTGGTTGCAAGTCAGTTTTTATAAAATTAAAGTGGGGGGATTCGAACCAGCCACCTCATATCTCCAAGCCAAACGTGCGATTGTTGTGTTGCGTGATTTGTGCTTAACTATATTGGGAGCCTAGTTAGTTTTGTTTTTTAATTTATTAAAAATAAATTTTAAAAATAGAGCATCGAGGGGTCGAAGCTCCCACCTTCCCGGCCCCCAAAAAGGTAAGTGACTGGTGTGCCACTGTGTGGCTTTAGATACATAATGGGGTTCGGTTGATTTTGTTAAAGAATGGAAACTGATTGCCCATTTTTGAAACTAAAACCCCCTATATTTTTAAAAGATAAATCTTCTAAATTTATATAAGATTAAAATAAACCTCCTTAGCCCAAAAACTAAAATATTAAAGGGGCTCTATTATATAATAAAGATTTTAAAAGAAGATTATATGGGGGATATTATTGATTTTTATATAAATAAGGGAGATTTATAGATTTATCTATGTAATTAAGGGATTTTGGGAGATATTATAAATTATTTGGTTATCAACCAAATTTGGCCATTTTTTTTGCATAAAAAAGGGGTGAAATTGGGAGAGTGAGGCATTTAGAAATCAAGCAGGTGATGATGCTAGGAGAACTACATTGAAGATGAAGCCATTCTTGTATGTTGGTGGAGCGTTATGCCACTAAAATGTTTGAAGGGAATGGTTTTTTTTTGCAATTGTAATCTTATTCTTGGAGAATAATAGGATTGGTCACTCTATTAGAGAGGAACCTGGAGACGTAGTCCACTCAGATGAACTTCATTATCAATTGTGTTTTGTCTTCTATCTCTTTCTCTCTTTCATTTTGTTATCACCTTGTTATGCTATGTTGTTTAAGTATTTTTCTTCTGTTAATTTCATTTGTAAAGCTTGAATAAATAGTTGTAATAGTTAAGGATACATAAGCAATTGTCATAGATCCTAAAACATATCAAGTTTGGTATCAAAGATTTGTGTGACTATTATTGTAGAATTGGATGCTAACACGTTCTAGGAAACAATGAGGTGAAGGCGAGCTAGAAGAATACAATCTTGAGATTAGAAAATGAAGGACTTTTCCAAAAATGGAAGAAAATGAAGCTGGGAAAATTACTGAGCCTGAGTTTGATGAGAATTATTTTCAGCAAGCCTTTCTTGACATGAAGGAAATGGTGGAAGAGCTTTATGTAGACAAGACGAAGTGTAGAAAGGGAGATTCTTCAAAGTGAGAAAATAAGGGAGATCGAAAGGAAAAAGAAGGAAAAACTCCAAAAGCTCCATCTCCTCCATCTTCCCCTTCTTCTCCATCTTCCCCTTCTTCTTCTTCCTCTTCTACTACTATTAATCCTTTGAAGAGCAAGTCTAAGCCTATTATTAAATTGGATGTAAAAGTTGAATTGCCTAAGTACTGTGGGGAGTTAAATGCTAAAAAGTTAGATGATTGGATCCAGGAGGTAGAAGTGTATTGTAGGATTCAAAGCCTAGTAGAAGAAACTTCTATGATCTAGTTAACCACTCTTTGGTTGGGAGTTACAACTCTCACCTGGTAGGAGAGTAGGACTCAGGAGGAAATTTCTCGCCATGGTAAGGTTAATATGACTTGGATGGAATTTGTTGCTACCCTTAAAAAATAGTTTTATCCTTTAGGTTATATGAAACAATTAACAATGAATTGGAAAACCTTTAGGCAAGGTAAGGGCCAGTCTATCCAAGATTACACCCATGAGTTTAGGAAATGGGCTATTTCTTTAAATGTTCCATTATATACTCAGGATACATTACTTAAGTACATAGGCAGTTTTCATTCTTACCTAAGACATACTATTTTAATGTTGAGTCCTAGTAACCTAGACAAAGTGTTATTCCAAGCCACTCATTTAGAGTCAAGGGGTAAGAACACTTTCAGTGACAGTTTCTCAAAGAAACCATCTAAATATGAGGGGAAGTCTAAGGGTAAAGAAAAAGACAAAGATAAAGGAAAAGGGAAAAAAAAGAAAGCTACAGTTAAGGAGGGTGATAAGCCCACATGCTCCCATTGCAAGAAAGAGGGGCATGATGATTCGATGTGTTGGAAACTACATCCTGAATTAAGGCCGAAAGATACATAGGCAATAAAGGAAAGTAGAATACTGCTGCAGTGATTCAATAAGATCTTGGATTTGATTGCGGAGATGAAACACCAACTGTTGCTACTAGGGTCCAAGGTAAAGGGAAAGGTATAATTCTATCTTCTTATGCAAAATTTTCTAATGAAAGTATAAGTAAATTATCTACTCCTAAAGCTAATAAACAATGGAATGAATTGTTTCATATTTGAGTTGTAACTAAGCACACTAAGATTGACACATTGTTTGATATGAGTTCTCAAGTCAACTTAATCTAGCTACAACACCTCATCCAAAGCCATATCAGCTTGGATGGGTTTGCAATGATGCTCAAATGCAGGTAAGAAAACAATGTAAATTGAGATTTTCTATCACTGCAAACTTTGTTGATGAGGTAGAAGTAGATGTTGTTCCTTTGGATATTTGTGGGCTTGTGTTAGGGAGTCCTTATCTATATGATAGAAAAGAAATATTTTATAGGGGGAGAATAAGTATCATCTCTTTAAGGATGGGATATAATACATTGTATGTGCACACAAAGTTAAGACTGATCTTGCACTAGTCAATGCTGGTTAGATGAAAAGGTTGGTCAATTCTAGTAAGAAATTTGTATTAATGCTTGTAAAAACCAAAGAGGATGAAAAAGATGAAGTATTTAAAGGGTGTGATCCAAAGCGTAAAACTGAGATGGTCAAAATAGTTCCTGCTTATGATGACTTATTTTAGGAGTCAAAGGGGTTACCACCTAAGAGAGAGATACAACATGAAATCTAGTTGCAATAAGATGTGTCTCTTCTAAAATTGGCATGTACTATTTATCAGTTTTGCAGAATGAGGAAATCAAAAAGAAAATTCAAGAGTTGGTGGAAAAAGGAGTCAGTTGTCCTAGTACATCTCCTTGTGGTTCTCCAATTGTGTTGGTTCCAAATAAAGATGGATCTTGGAGAATGTGCATCGACTATCAAGCCCTGAATAAGATAACGGTAAAGAACAGGTATCCTCTTCCCCATATTGATGATTTACTTGATCAGTTAAAACATGTAGTTTATTTCACCAAGTTATACTTATGTAGCGGATATCATTAGATAAGAATTGTAGAAGATGACATTTGGAAAACTGCATTTAAGACAAAACTGAGACTGTTTGAGTGGTTGGTCATGCCCTTTGAGCTTTGCAATGTACCAGGTACATTTATGCGAGAAATGAATGATGTATTTTTTCCTTCTATTGATGAGTTTTTCATAGTCTATTTAGATGATATTCTTGTATTCAGTCAAACTTGGGAAGATCATGTAAGTCATGTAAAGAAAGTTTTTGATGTATTGAGAAAAGATTTTTTTTTTGTGAAGATGTCTAAATGCGAATTCGCTTAGACATCCTTAGTGTATTTAGGCTATGTCATATGTGGTGGTCAATTGAAAGTAGACCCTGTGAAGGTTGAAGTTATTGTAAAATGACCTAATCCAAGTATAGTCACAAAAGTCAGAAGTTTCTTAGGTGCAATTTATTACTAGAGAAAGCTCATTGAAAACTTCTCCTACATTGCATCATGATTGCACACATTGACTAGTACAAAGACAAATTTTCAGTGGGGAGGTCCACAACAGAAGGCCTTCAACACTTTGAAGGAAAAGTTGAGCATGCCACCAGTTCTAGCTTTACCAAATTTACACCAACTGCTTGAGATCGAGATAGATGCGAGTGGATTTACCATGGGAGTAGTGCTAATGCAAGGAGGTAAACCAATCTGCTATCACTTTGAGACATTTACTGGTGCAATCATTAACTATCCTACTTATGATAAGGAAATTTATGCATTAGTTCAAAGTGTTAAAAAATGAAAACACTACTTAATAGGAAAAGAAAATGTAATCCACACTGATCACCTGCTACATTAGTACTTGCATTCATAGTCTAAACTACAACAAAGTAGGCACTTTAGGTGGATGGGTTTTATTCAACAATTTCATTTGGTAATTAAGTACAAGAAAGGTGCCCATAACAAAGTAGCAGATATGCTGTCTAGGCCTCTTGTTATGAATACTTTGATTATTGTTACTAATTTTTATTTCTGGTTAAATTGAGTGAGTTTAAAGTGTTTACAAACTGGAAATGAGGTGCATTTCATATCAATCTTCCCTATATTGCATTCAGGTGTATAAACATAAGAGTCAAAGGGATTATATCTTTCAGTAATAGATTATCACATTTATACAAATGCATACAATATTGAAAAGATTTACACAAGTATTGTTGAAAGAAAAATCTTTATTGATTTGAAAGTTCAAATTTATCTCACACAAGCCGTGAGATATAGCTTGTACAATGTAGATAAAATGCAATATATACACAAATGGATTGAAAGAATAAAATATGCATAAATAGAGGAAGAGGCCAGTTATTTCCTGATGACTGGTCTAAGTCTGTTGTCCTACACAATCCCTAGCTCCAAGTTGTTTTGCATCCTCTATAACTCCCAATTTTCATGTCCTACATCTGGAAGAATTGCAATGGGTTAGAGCAGAGCTCTAAATAATGACAATCTCTAACACTACATACACATCCACCCACCAATGTATATACTATCCTTTACATGCATTAAACAAGCTATAAGCTGCTCATGCTCAAAGGAAAAAGAGAAAAGAAGTCATCAAATCTCCAAACATATGCATATGTCTTTTCTAACTATTTCTTTCATGTACAGATACAAGGAAATCAATGTACTTGTTTTATCAAGTTTTAGCATGTGGGTTGAAACATGGCTCCCATAGGGTTGAGACTGACATGCTTATTGACATGCTTTTAATAAGTATACTGAGATCATTTATCAATTGGATCATACCTTATGATTCACATAAATCACTAGCTATCATTTATGGTAGTTAGCTAACAATCAGTGTCATAGGTGATACATAATTTTTCATGGAATCATAAGGTATGAAATCAAATATCAATATTAGAAGATTGTAATGAGGACAACATTTTCAAAGGGAAAATGACCACATAAGGTTGAAACTGTATGGAGGTTTTAATCACAAGATGATCTTTCCTGCAAGGAATTCATATTTCCACAAAGAGTATTGCATTGCTTCTATAATGATGATAGTAATTCCATGATATGGACATAGTCATGTTCATAATAAATATGACTGTGAGTTAAAAGTGTGAATGGGTGAAAATACGTGTTAGAAAATGAGCAGCAAACAAAAGAGTTCAAACAACAAATATAAACAACCTACACCTCAAAATTGGCCTAGTTAGATTCAAAAACAAAGTAAAGATAACAAATGGAGCTGATTTCCTTGTCTTTAATCGATCCTTTGGTTGGTCCTTCAATCTTTGATGTTGTATGCTCCTTTGATGGTGGATAATGAGGATGCAAGATGGTTGAAGTTGGATAAAATTAGAAGAAAATGCTATGGTGAGTGCAAGAAAATGAGAAATTTGACTAAGTATGGCTCAAATGGAAAATTTGCAAGAGTTTGGCTAGCACAATGATCTCCTCCTAAAATGAGAGAAAAGATGGGGTATTTATAGATAATTTTTAATTTTCTAGAGAAATGGATGGTTGGGATTAAACCAACAAGGCCAAGATGTAGGGCTATGTTGAATTGAGAACTCACAAGCCCTCACATCTTGACATGTGTCATGTGAAGTGGCTTGAAAATGATGATGTGGACATGAGTTGGAAGGAGAGTACATGACATGGAGGTACTACATAGTACTTTGGGATTTAGACAAGATCTCCTCATAAAGGAGGTCCTTGTCCCTATGTGGGTGAGAGGACATGTGAGGAATTAAAAATTCCTCAAATATCCACATGGGGATGATAAAGAATTTACAATTCTTTGAAATGCATTGGGGGATTAAATGTGAATTAAAAATTCACATAGGGAAGGGGGTGCCTTCTCCAAAAGGAGAAAGAATTTAATAAAGTTGACTTAGGACACATTTCATAAATGACATGGAGATTACGTTGACCTAATTAAGTGATTAAGGTTGTGCGAGTACCTAATTAGACAAATTAATGACATATTAGAGGCAAGTGAGAGATTAGGAAGAGTTCATATGTGGCTTGATGTGACAAGTCAAAGATCACATGGGGAAGAGAAAAATGAATTAATATTCCTTTGAAGGATAAAAGGAATTAAAAATTCCTTGAGAGGTTAACTAGGCTAGTTAAGGAAGGATTAGAGGAGGATTAGGTGGCTAAGAGAGATTAGAGGCCAACTTGAAAAAGTTGGAGGATGTGACACATCCTAATCAAGGATTAGGCATGTGCACATCCCTAATGATGAGATTAAAAGAATAATTAGGATTAATAAAGGGATGTGACATGTGAGGAATTAAATAATGTCATTTATTTAATCCATTTGATAAAAAGGAGGATTAAAGAGATAAGGTATTTATTTATTAATTAAATACCTTAGGGATTTGGAATAACTTTAGAGGTATTAATTAAATAATAGTGATATTACTTAATTAATGTGGATAAGGGGATGTTTAGATGAAAAAGGATAAATTTGGATAAATTAAGTGTCCAAATTTAGGTGTCTACATTTTTCCCCTCTTTGAGATGGTGCTATGAAGTAGCATCATTTCAAAGAATATTAAAATATAGAACCCAAAAGAAGATGGTTAGATTGGAAAAGATGCCCTAGTCATTAAAGGATCGACTGCGAAGGAAGATGATGGGGGATCATGATGAAAGTTGGGGATGAAGGATGCCCCCTCGAGAGGACATGCAGGTTCAAGAGAACACAGGCGGGCTCTCAAAATGGATGGAATGATGAAAGGGGAGATGAGGAAGAGGATGCAGAGTGATGGATAAGAGAGGATGAAAAGGAAACATGAGATTGGGAGGGAAGAGTGATGAAGGATGAATGGATGGGGGGGATTTTGATAGATGAGAGGATGGAGATGAAATGCAATCCAAATGCAATTTTCCATCATAAGGAGCACTGATTTTTGCTATAGCAGAAGACACGGTACACCAAGGTATAAAAGACCAAGGAAGATTAGTGTCTAATGCATGAAACAAACACATCAAACATGAAGGCTATCCCAACATCCCAAAGTCGCAATGACCTTGGTCAAGCTAGGTATTGGGATAACCACAAGCACACAAGGATGCCCCAGTGTAACACAAGACCCAAGGGATATTGGTGGATACAACGTGAGACAATTGAGAAGACAACAACAAATAAAAGATCAAGATATGCCCCTATGTTGACTAGTCAAAGCACACCATGATATGATGGATCAAGGCAACCACAAAAATTGATGATAGGGAGCTCAAGTGATAAAAAAAAAATACAAAAACATCAAAAGATCGTAATCAATTTCAAATGTCCTTTGCCATAGGATCAAGGGGATGGATGGGATTGATGAGGTATGATAGGAATGATGCATCCTGTTGAGACCGAGGATGGATACTAAACTGAAAGACCTATACGACGTAGGATATTGGGAACTAATTGGATCTGATGATACAAGTGGATCTTGTTTATTAAGAATCAACTAGATAAGGGCATAGCTCGATGAAATGACACAAGATACATGACACAAGACTAGGAGACTGGAACATCCTAGTGACCTAGGGGCTTGGGGGCTGATCAAAGATTAGCCTTGCTTACGTGAAAGCACACAACCCTCGTAGTTCAATAAAAGGCTGATGAAAAATCATGATGGAGACTTTGTTGGATGACATGATGGACAAAGAAGACAGACTGATCATAGATAATAAAGGAGCCCTGGGGGTGAATCAAATGATCAACCTTTCCTATGTGAAAGCATAGGGGTAACGTAGGTCGAAAAAAGGCCAAAGACAAATGATGGATAAAAGATGATGAGATAACCCTAGATAAGGGGATAAAATGATTGGAATGACACGATGGGACATGATAGACCTATTAGATTGGATCGGAGGATGGTGACTACACAAAGCTTAGGGATGGGATAGTTATCCAAATCAGCAAAGATGAAGTGGGAGGATGACAAGATGAATAGATGAATGATGAGAAAGGATAGGAGATTGAAAAGATGTGTAAAAGAGGTGGAAGTGATGACGATAAGATAGATGGCATTGGATTGCATGGGGAGTAGCTTATAGCTAGATACCAATGACAAGGGATTATGAGATGGGATGAGGATAGAGGATGGGGGGAGGAAAACAATTGTTTGGATGGATTGGATGGAGGGATAAGGATTTGGAGGAGGAAAATGTGACTAGATGGATAGATGAAAGGGATGCTATGATGGAAGTATAGGAAGATAAGGATGGGGAGATGGATATAAGGACTGTTTGGAGGGATAAAAGATAAGGATGGGGAGATGGATATAATGATAAGGAGATGAGGATAGGGAAATTAAAGGGGTTCCTCTGATGTAATGAATGATGTCTCTAAGGACTATATCACAAAGGAAGATAGATTCCCCCACTCTAGATATGTCATGTACGAGGAGACATGAAGGATGCAATAGAGAAGGATAGGAAAATAAAGGAGTGAGATGGATGAAGGTAGGATGCATGGATAAGGAAGGGAGATTGAAGGTAGTGCATGATAGGTGGATAAGGAAGGTTACAGATGAGTGCGAATGAGGATTAGGATAGTGCGTGGATGAGGTGAATGTATGTCAAGAGGTGTTGAAGCATATTTATATGTTTGCCCCTATCGATATCAATATCACAAGGAGGATGGATGGATTGGGAGATGAATGGGATATGACAAGAAGGATGTGTAAGATAGGTTAGATGAAGGAGATGAATGAAGAGGATGTATAGTAGGAAGATGGGTGCATAGCTAGAAGCATAGCAGATGGAGGGAATGCATATCAGGAAGTTTCCCCCAAGTGCAGATGGGGATTTACGCATGATGCCTATTTGCCAGGTTTTCATCATGGTACTTATCCAAGGTGCTTGTTTTCCAAGTTTTCACCATTGGACAGATCATTTCTCTTTACTATTTTATTTTTTGGATTTTTTGACTTTTTGGATCGCATGCAGAAGGAGATGGATAAGGATAGGGAGGTGAATAAGTGGATTTAGAAGACATGCAATAAGGATATGGATGAAGGACTCAAGCATCAAGTTCTATATGAGGTATTAAGATGCCATGTTCAAACTGACTATTGGATGTTGGTACAACCTTATTAGGAGAAATGGATTATGCAAGAGGATGAATTCAAGGGATTTGAGAGGGGAGATACGTGGGATAATGGGTGGGATGTTGGAAAGTGTATGGATGGAATGATGGGGAGATGTGTTCAAGACCAACATTGGAACATATTTTGGTGGATGCGAAAAGATAAGAGGATTAATGGATGAAGAATGTGGGGATAATGGAGGAGATGGAATAGTGAATTTTAGAACATAGGGACCCAAAACAGATTTAGGAGAGGGTGGATGAAAATGATTAGCTTTTGGATGAGCAATGTTGGATGTTGTTACAAATTTTTCATTTGAAGCCATTACATCTTTTTTCTTTGGGATCCACATGGTTTTGATCTTTTCTTTGGTGGGCCTTTGTGGCCTACGGATTTGATTTGGATTTAGATTTTTCTTCTCTTCACCGTGTATTTTAGAGGGGACATGGGGAGCTTTAGATTCATGTGGATGTTTGGATTTATGTATTTTTACTTTAGCATCCAAGGTGCTTTTAGCAGCAGTGGGATGGGTGCAAGGATATGGATGATGTAGAGTAATGGAGGTAAAATTATGAGGATTATGTGTAGATAGAGAATGTGTAGGTATGTGCCTTTGTTGATCCTAATTAGGGGACATGCAAGAGGGATGTTTAAGATGGATGAAAGGATGAGATGGAGGAGGTGATTTTAGGGTATAGGGTCCCAAAATAGATGTAGGACCTGGAGGAAACATGGATAGAGTAGATGGAGGATGGGAGATGGTAGAGGGAGGAACATAAGGACCCAAAATGGATGGAGCAGATGAAGGAGGAATGTGGATGATTGTTTTGAGGTGATACGATAGAGGAGGAATGGCAGCATATGATCTGGTGGAGCGATGGGAAGAGCTGACATTTCTTTTGGAAAAAGGCTCATTGAGGACGTCTAGAGGTTGTACCAACATCTTTAGATTGTGAGTCTTAAGGAAAAAGGTCCAAGACCTTGCATGCATATTTGTTCTTTGACCTGGATGGGCTCTAAAATACCTTGCTCATGAAGGCCTAAACCTTTTCCTTGATAGTTCATGTTCTTGAGCATGCAATCCATGATAGGATTTGTGTTATTCTGAAAACATGATGCAAATCCATTATTAGGTGGAGGATGATGGGTGGTATATATGTTGTATTTTTCTTCTATGAGGAGGACACCATGGAAGAATGTGAGAGTACCAAGGGGATATGCAAGTGGTGTGGGGATAGCAATTTTAGGTGATGATGGGGGATCATGAGACGGAGATGATGGGATAGCAACATTTGGAGGGGTGGTATCAGGAGAGAGATTAGGGGATATGATAGGATCTCGATTTGTGGTAGTGGGATCATGTGATGGAGATGGAGATGGAGTGGTGGAATATTGAATGACAAGGGGATCATGGGATGGAATGGATGGGGGACTATGATTTTGAGGTGGACTAGATGGAATGGTAGGATGTTGATCTGGAGAAGGGGATATGTTGGAATGCTTTGGATCAGGCTCTTGGCATGACTCATCATGTGTAGGAGGCATGATAATGGAGTCTTGGTGGGACTCTTCAAGTGGGGAAGGTGGAGGGATGGAGGATTCAAAACATTCATGGGAGTGGATTTTAGTGGATTGGATTTGGGTGTTGTTGATGGGCTCAATGACTCTCGGAGTAGGAGGTGGGTGTTCAATGGATTCGATAGATGTGATGGTAGGTGATGGGGGCTCAGTGGATTTTGAGGATGTGATGGTTTTTATGGTTTGAGTGGTGCTAGGGGTGGTATCATTAATGATAGGTGTTGGGTGGAGAAGGGTCTCGTCACTAATGACCGTGGATGATGGGTTGAGATGACATGATTCCACAATTTCAAGGTGTGGAGTGGGAGATGTCTTCTTTGCTATAAGTCCTTGGAAAACTTCTAGAGTGAGAAACTTGAATATTCTAGGCTGACATGGTGTGGTAGAAGTGGATGAAGGATTATGGATTGGTGGGTGATTAGGAATAGGGATTGGTGGATGAGGATTATATGGGGGAATGGGATTGGATGCAGGACCGGGAATAGATGGGGGATTAAGATTAGATGAAGGGTTAAGATAAGGGTATTGGAATGGTGAATTAGGACATGAGGATGTAGGTGGTGGATTGTAGTAAGGGTATTGGGATGGTGGATTAGGATGGGAAGATTGAGGTGGAAGAGTTAGATTAGGATAAGAAGATGTGGATGTTAGATTAAGATAGGTTGGTGTGGATCTTGGATTAGGATAGGAAGGCGTGAATGTAGGATTAGGGTGAGTAGATTGGTATGGAAGATTAGGGTAGCAGTATATGAAGATGAAGGATTGAGATAGGAGGATGTGGATGGGGGATTAGGATAGGGGTATTGTGATGGAAGACTAGGATAAGAGGATGTGGGTGTTGGATAAGAGGATGATGTAGATGAAGGGTATGATGGATATGCACATGAGGAAGATAGTGAATATCCCTTGTCAAAGGTAGCATAATGAGTGTGACTAGGAATGGATGATGAACTAACAAGATAACTCAAAGGGATGATTAGATTTTGGAAAGTAGGTGGAGAAAACTTACTAGCAATGATAGTGTTAAGGGGATCTATGCCATTTTCTTCTTGATCGACATGAAATTCGTTATCGTTGTCGATGTAATTAGGGTTTCCATTGACTACTATTGATGGAGGATAAGGATTCATGATGATGAAAGGATAAAGAGGATGGATCAAAAATTTTGGATGCGAATGGACTAAAGCTCAAATAAGGATTGGATTAAAGCTCAGATTAGGATGATTAGATGATGCGATGGGATTGATTCTAATGATTGGATTTGATTATCAAAGGATGATTACGACACTTAATATACTTTGAGATGGAAGTAGATTGATTGGGTCAAAGGTGATTGGATAGGGATGTGATTGGATTAGATTGGATAAGATCTGTCAATGATTGATAAGATCAACTGATGGATCAGATAGGATGATGTAAGGGATTCTAAATCTCATTCAGAGGTTATCCTAGGTGACTTAGGATGTTGATAGATCTAATTAAAGGATAAAGGGATGATTGTGGCACTGAATACACTTGGAGATTGAAAATGGATTGATTGGGCTAATGAAAATGATTAACTTAGGATGGATTAAAATCCTAAGTAGATGTTGATGATGATGATCAGATCAGACACTTAGGTCAATTTGGATAATAACCTAAAATGAAGTTCAGAGGATTTGGATTGGGAAAACGATGATTTGATTGGAGAAATGGATGATAGAAATGGACAAACAACTACTTAGAATGAGAGAAGGAGGTTTGGAATAGATGAAAGATTACTCAGAATGAGTAAGAAGATGATCAAGAGGGATGAACAACTACTCAAAACAAGTAAACAACCGCTCACAATGGATGAATGATTCTCAAAACAAGAAGATGAAGGTTTGGAATAGATGAAAGATTACTCAGAACAAGTAAAAAATTGATCGCGATTGTTGAATGCGAGTTTGAAATGATAGAAGGAGGTTTGAAATGGATGAACTTTTACTCAGAATGAGTAAAAGAATGATCGAAGCGACATAACAAGAATTTGAAATGATGAAAGAAGGTTTGAAATGGATGAATGTTTACTCAGAATGAGTAAACGAATGGATGAGAAGAAAAAAAGAGAGTTTGAAATGATAGAAGAAGGTTTGAAATGGATAAAAATTTACTTAGAATGAGTAAACAAATGATCAAAATGACAAAACGAGAGTTTGAAATGAGGAAAGGGGGTGAGAAATGGGTGAACATTTACTTGAAATGAGTAAATGAATGATCAAAATGAATGAATGCTCAGATTGGAAGAATGACTCTTAGAATGGATGAAATGTTGAATAGGATGAAATTGAAGAAGATGAAGAGAAGGATCTTAAGATTTGTTTCAATATCCAAAGATCTTGACTACAGATGGAGTAAAGCTCATATTAGGGTTTTGGTTAAGCTTAGATTGGGATTACATTAATGCTAAAATTAGGATTGGATTGAAGCCTAGAATGATTGGAGGATGTGATGGGATTGATTCTACACCAAGTTTCAGGGTTTAAAGGATGTAAGGTGTTGACAATCAAATTTTTCCAGATTTGGCAATTTTCAAAAATTCTCAATTTTTTCCATTTTAGGAAACTACACGGACATACTTTTGAGAGTCCAGTTTTTTCCCAAAAAATACCAAAAAAAATATAGGATTAATTTCCAACTATCATCCCAAATTTGAGACATGCATTCCGAGTTATTGATGAAAATGATTTTTCAAAAATTGAAAAAAAACACTAAATTGTGATTTTGAGGGTCAAGATGAAAGTTTGAGGCCACGAAAAATGTGGAAAAATGGGGTTCAACCAAATCAAGGTCAATTGGGAATCCACATGCCACCTCATAATGCAACCACCCATAAATTTTTAGCTCAAACAGACACTCGAGTCAAAAGTTATGGCCTCCGGAAGTTTCAGCATAAAAACAAAACTCTTGAAATGAAGCCTAGGGGATTGGGATTGATGATCTGATGATGGATATGGACTCTAATGATGTTGTAAGTAGCACTTATGTGATTTTGGTGATGAAATGATGACTTAAGAAATAATGTTGATGATGGGAAAATGGGTGCTCGAAACAACTAAACAAAGGGTGGAATGATGAAACAAATGATAAAAATGATTGGTCAAAGGTTAGGTCTATTCCTGGGATGGGTCAGGTTCACCCCTAGAGGGTAGGTCTTCCTGTCCATAGGTCAGGTCTGCCTATGGAGGGTGGGTCCACTTATTGGACAAAATTTGGTCAAAATTGGCTAAAACAGGCTGAAAAGGGTTGGTTCAGAGGTCAGGTTTGCCCCTAGAATAGGTTAGGTCCACCCCTAGAGGGGAGGTCCACCTGTGGAGGGTGATTTTTCCTATCTAGAGGGTAGGTCCGCTTGTCAGGAGGCTAGGTCTGCCTTTTGCACAAAATTTGGTCAAAATTGGCTAAAACAGGCTGAAAAAGGGTTGGTTCAGAGGTTAGGTCCGCCCCTAGAATATGTTAGGTCTACCCCTGGAGGGAAAGTCCACCCCTCATTAGGTAGGTCTTCCCCTGGAGGGCAGGTCCACCACTGGGTGAAAACGGTCAAAAAATAGTTGTTCAGGTGCACGAAACGAGGAGATGGATGCTCAAAATGAATGGATGAGTGCTCAAAATAGATGAATGACTCTCAAAATGAGGGGAGGAAGATTCAAAATAGATGAACGAGTACTTGGAATGAGTGAACGAGTGCTCAGAATGGATGAATGGGTAATCAGAACAAGTAAACCGTGACTCAGAATGGACGAAGGACTCTCAGAATGAGGAGATAGAGGTTCAGAATGGATGAATGTTTACTCAGAACAAGTAAAAAAATGGTCAAGATGGAAGAACGAGAGTTTGAAATGGTAGGAGGTTCGAAATGGATAAACGTTTACTCGAAATGAGTAAACGAATGATTGAAACAACTTAACAAGAGTTTGGAATGATGAAACATGATGTGAAATAGATGAACATTCACTCAGAATGAGTAAACGAAAGATTGAAATGGTAGAATGAGAGTTCAAGATGATAGACGAAAGTTTGAAATGGGTGAACGTTTACTCAGAGCGGGGAAACAAGTGATCGAAATGATGAAACGAGTGCGCAAAATGATGAAGCAGGTGTCTAGAATGATGAAATAAAGAATAAAAATGATTGTTCAATGGTTAGGTCCACCTCTGAGGTGGGTCAGGTCCACCCCTAGAGGGCAGGTCACTTGTATAGAGGTTAGGTCCGCCTGTCGGACAAAAGTTGATCAAAATTGGCTAAAACAGGCTGGAAAGGGGTTGGTTTAGAGGCCAAGTCTGCCCTTGGATGGGTTAGGTCCACCTCTAAAGGGTAGGTCCACCCCTAGATAGTTTTAAACTTGAGTTTTGAAAGGATGACTAAGGAAAAGGACCCAAAACATAGCAAGCATCAATCAAAAGAATACGGTTGAGTCAACTAAACAGAGAATTATTGGTTTCGCACAAAGAAGACAGTTCATATAGCACAATCGTAAGACTAGTAGAAGGGGTATGGCTAACAAAGTCCTCTATTCTAGGATGAACATAGTTGCTAAGGAGTCCTTGATATACACCCGGTACATGAGGCCTAAACTGTGAACACAAACCCATTACAAGCATGAGTCACGAACCCTAGTGAGATACTAGAGGCTTAGACCAACTCTTCACATCATCCCGACACTTCACCAATTATGTGGTTAGATTTGAGGGACAACTTTCACTCTCCCCCCTTTATGTACCTCACTGGTATGCATGGTTGGGATTGTCCCTTAGGGTGATGAAATCTCCAAGCAGGTCCCCTAATAAAAGAAAAAAAGGGAGATGAAAAAACTTGGTAAGCTATAATTTCTTGTCACCTAGGATTGCTAAATGGCGCAAGAGGATTAGATATATCAAATAGCATACCAACATGCACGACAAACAAGATTAATTGACACCCCTAGTTAAACTATGTGCCTAAGTTATGCAAAAACAACAAGCAACAATTGATAAATAGATAACCTTGCAAGGAAAATTGTTAGTGAATATAGTCCTTGTTCCTTGCCAAATGTTGATTAGATGCTTGCACAGACTCAAACAAGACATGTTAGGGGGTTAGAAACACTTGAAATAGCCAAAAGAAGTGCCAAAAACTAAAATTTCACCTTCTGAAAATAGTTGTTTAGGTCAAGTCCACCTGTCTGGAGGGTAGGTCTGCCTGTCTTGAGGGTAGGTCCATCTATCTGGAAGGTGGGTTCACCCCTCTATGAAAAATATACAAAAAAATAGTTTCTGGAGTCTGTGGAGGGCAGGTTCGCCCCTAGGCAAGGTCAGGTCTGCCCCTGGAGGTTAGGTCCATCAATTTATCAGGTTAGGTCACCCCTCGAGGTGGAGTCTACCCCTGGATGGTTGGGTCCGCCTCTTTGTAGGTTGGGTCCACCCCTCCGTAACCCGCACCTACAAAAAGTGAAAAAACAACAAATGTGAAAGATACAAACCCGTTTGTGGGTCCCACCGAGCATGCCAGAAATGTGAATGGGTGAAAATACGTGTTACAAAATGAGTAGCAAACAAAAGAGTGCAAAAAACAACTATAAACCTCCTACACCTCAAGATTGGCCTAGTTGGATTCAAAAACAAAGTAAAGATAACAAATGGAGCTGATTTACCTTGTCTTGAATCAATCCTTTGTTTGGCCCTTGATTTTTGATGTTGTGTATGCTTCTTAGATGGTAAAAGATGCAAATGTGGGATGAAATATGGATGGAAAATAGGTGAGATTGGATGCAAATGCAAGTATTTTGGCTAAGTATGACTCAAATGGAAAATTTGCAAGAGTTTGGCTAGCACAATGATCTCCTAAAATGAGAGAAAAGAGGGGGTATTTATAGAGAATTTTTAATTCTCCAGAGAAATGGATGGTTGGGATTAAACCAACAAGGACAAGATGTAGGGATATGGTGAGTTGAGAACTCACAAGCCCTCACATCTTGACATGTGGCATGTGAAGTGGCTTGAAAAAGATGATATGGATATGAGTTAGAAGGAGAGTATATGACATGGAGGTACTACATAGTACTTTGGGATTTGGACAAGATGTCCTCATAAAGGAGTTCCTTTTCCCCATGTGGGTGAGATGACATGTGAGGAATTAAAAATTCCTCAAATATCCACATGGGGATGAGAGAAAGAATTTACAATTCTTTGAAATGCATTAGGGGATTAAATGTGAATTAAAAATAAATTCACATAGGGAAGGGGGTGCCTTCTCCAAAAGGATAAAGAATTTAATAAAGTTGACTTAGGATACATTCCATAAATGACATGGAGATTAGGTTGACCTAATTAAGTGATTAAGGTTATGCAAGTACCTGATTAGAAAAATTAATGACACATTAGAGGCAAGTGGGAGATTAGGAAGAGTTCACATGTGGCTTGATGTGACAAGTCAAAGATCACATGGGGAAGAGAAAAATGAATTTAATATTCCTTTGAAGGATAAAAGGAATTAAAATTTCCTTTAGAAGTTGATTAGGCTAGTTAATGAAGGATTAGAGGAGTGTTAGGTGTCTAAGAGAGATTAGAGGCCAACTTGAAAAAGTTAGAGGATGTGACACATCCTAATCAAGAATTAGGCATGTGCACATCCCTAATGATGAGATTAGAAGAATAATTAGGATTAAGAAAGGGATGTGACATGTGATGAACATTTATTTAATTCATTTGATGAAAAGGAGGATTAAAGAGATAAGGTATTTATTTATTAATTAAATACCTTAGGGATTTGGCATAAATTTAGAGGTATTAATTAAATAATAGTGATATTACTTAATTACTATAGATAAGGGGATGCCTAGATGAAAAGGGATAAATTTGGATAAATTAAGTGTCCAAATTTAGGTGTCTACAAAAAGACAACAAGCAAAAAAGAAATTTAAGGCTAGTATCTCTTAGGAAGACTAGGGGGTTCCCCTGGGGAATTACTTTTTCTAGCATCAATAAGTGATTGGATTCTCTTTAGAAAGATGATAGTACCTAAAAGTATTTGATCTTGTATAGAAAAGCCAAAGTGAGGAAAATGCCAGTTAGCTCCTTCAATAAGCAGCAAATACTCACTCAGATGTCTAGAAGATTGAAAATGTAAATATGAATAACAAATCACATGGAACATTTTTTCTTTTCTTTTTGAAGTTCATATGTCAGAGTGCCAGTGTTAGGAGAACATTGATCTAACATAATCACATGGTAAAGGAAAAGATGTAAAGGTTCATCTACATGTCTACAACAGAACAATTATCTTGGCATAAGGTCAGTGCCATTGTATGCATGACAGCCCTGTGCATTATCAATACAGTGGAAAAACTTATTAGCAAATGACTTCAACAAAATTAGGATCCAGAGCAGCCATCAAGATGAAAATATCCACAATATGCATAGAGACTGGGTACAAAACTAGAGAGTGATCATAAAAAAAAAAACAAAGACAAAGAAATAGAACATAATATGGCCTTTAATAGGAAATTTCCAAAAATGCATGACTGCCTATAGGTGACAACAAAGTGGCATGAAAGTCAATATGAGACTCCAAATGATAATCATGAAAAAATCTTCCTAGCACTATGGTGTTTTGACATGAAACAAGGAAGCATGGGCATAAGGCAAAGCAATAGGACCATGCTATAGTGAAGGGGTAATTATATTGGCATCTACTTTAACATCTATTTTGTGGCAGAGTGAGGAGGCTTTGTATTATAAGGTTGTGCATAGTGTTCATCATGAAGGGCAATGTAAACTTCATGTAGAACTCCCTACAGAGGAAGGACTAGAGGATTGTAGTCATCGTGCTGGAGAGTGTTATAGCAATTTTTTAGGGGAATCATAGTAATCTAAAGGAGAGGATTTTAAATAAAGTTCAAAGGACAGTAACAATGGACTTTAAAGTGTACAAAATAGAGCATTACATGGGTATTATGGTAGCATTTTCCTATAGAACATGGTTGACTAAGATGGCTCTTGTTTCAACTTTCACCATTTCATGAAAACTCATTTATATTACATTTTTGCATAAATTTATCACAACAGGTAAATAGATACATCTACAGAAAAGAATGGAAGAAACCCTCAATCTTTTATAGCCACACAACATAAAACCTGTGGCCTGGGTTTTACGCAATCTTTAGGTTTGTAGAAAATGACAAACAATCTTTGGAGGATGCACAATGAAAATAAAATTTCCATCATTTTGTTTTCTTCATAGCTTCAAATTTCTACAAGAAATACAGACATGCTAGGTGCAAATACAAGTAAACTCATAAGTCTAAAAAAATTATAACAGATTGAGTGCAGATAGAGGCTATCCATGCAGTTTTCAACATAGAAAGGAATTCTTAGAAGTCTCAAAGCTTCTAAAACTATGATAAAACCCTCTAATGATGGCGTGACTGATAGATAAAGTGAATGTATAAACATAAAATATATTGGGGTTTTTGCACAAAATACCAAGAGGAACACATATATATAAAAATTCATAGCAGATGAAAATTCTCATCATTTCCTTTATAGAACAAAGCTTAAAGGAAAGAATCTATAGAAAATATACAAAACTCAGAAAAGTCATGGCATACAAGCTGGAAATAATGAGAAGAAATATACAAGAGTTATTTATTCATGAAGGCACATATTAAAAAAAAAAAATCATTCAATGCAAAGCAAATACAATGTATGTTTTATAACCTTGTCCAGCTAAGAAGTGTTGTACAACATTAAAATCCCAAGGAAGAGACTAATGGTAACCTTTGTGTGCATTGAAACCCTCAATGATAAATCTGGCCTGTGAAATTAATGGGTCACAGAAATTTAAAACCCAGAATGCTATGCGCAAGGAGAAGCTGTGGCCATTTCCAAATAAGGAAGGTATTGTTGAAGGTTGCATATCAATGGAAGTGCAAAAACCTCAAAGAAATATGGTGGCCCGTGGATATATTTGGTGTCATTTTGTGTGTTTCAAAGAATGCAAACTAGGGTTTGGAGGTAGAGAATTTAAATTTGAAAGTGTATGCAAAATGAGGTTGGGGGCATTATCGACCAATCATAGGAAAAATGTTGAGGACACTAAACTCTTAGGAGCAGAGAGAAAGAACTTGGCCTATAAGTAGCAAACAAAAGCAGATTCCAAGAAAACACAACCATTTGATGGGGAAAAAATAGAGTCTAAAGCTCTTACATATGGCAGTGAGGCTTACTTGAATTCCCTTGTGTCCTCTTGTAGAGGATGTAAATAGAAATCTACAAATTACTCCAGAGAAATCACAAGAAAGTATACTTCAAAGCTCCAAATCCTCATGGAGTTGTCGGTGGCATAGCTTCATCAGGAAGCTTCCAGAAAGTATGAATTTTTTCTTACTTTTCTTTGCTTTTTTTTAGGGTTTTTACTCGAAGTCCAATGAGGCCAATGGGAATTAAATGGAAATTTTGTCTTTTTATTTTAAAATAAGACAAGCTTGACCAAGGGAGGTGTTAGTCTTTTTTTGCTTTAAATATTTTTGAGTTTGGCATGAAAAATACATGTCTACACATTGATTGCCAACATGGAGGAGATTGTATTATGTGGATGCCACTTCAACTTGCAATTAGAATTATGATTATAATTTGAATTTTTCTCTCTTTTGCATTTATTTATTGTAAAACAAATAACTTCAAGGTGTGTCTATAAGTCTTTAAAGTTATTTTGTTATCTTTAAATGCAAATGGAGGAGGAGAGGAACAAGTTGAGGGAATATTAGAAAAGTTATTTCAGTTTGGAGACATGAGTCCATAATTCTAGGGTCATTAATGTACTTTGTTGGTAGTTTTTTCTACCAAAGATTTTGGTTTTGACCAAAACCTTCTTTCCCACATTTTGGAGGTGGTATTGGAGGAATCTAGAGCCTTTTTTCTAAGCTTTTCTAGGGCATCCGACCCAAAGTGGTAACTGGCTCCTACTTTGGTGCAACCACTTGCGTTGTGAGATATATTCATTTTGTAACTCATTTTTGAGTTCATAGAGATAAATTTTTGGAGATTGTTTTATCATCAGTTTTGAGTTTTATTCATACAGTCATGCAAACTGTAAGTACCTTGAGAAATTAATAGTATTGATTCAGTTTACTTTCTCATCACTTGCTTGTTAGTGTACATGCCCTTTCAAATTGACCAGTATACTTGTGAAATTGGTGCTTTTCCCTATATTTTTGTATCTTCAAAAGTACCTTTCTTTGTAAGAGAATATCCATTTACAGGTTATGAGTTGTGTGAAAAATACAAGGGTTCAAGTTATGAAATTTGTTCTTTTCTTTCTAGAGTCTTGTATAAGCACCTTCTCATAAATCACTTTTGTAATTGATATACAAGATGATTTGTGTAGTTTTTCTATCAATCTATTAACTTAAAGTGTAACAAAATGAATTTTGCATTCCATTAGTTAGTTTGGGTATTTCATCATAGTATCAAAGTTTTAGTTTCATTCTCAGTATTGCATTTTTCTTACCATTTTCCTCAAAAGACAAGTAGTTTTAGGTAAAATCAATAAGAGCCAGCTTTTCTGGAGCTACTTTTCTATTATAGGGTCACCCACAACCCTAGAAAAGTTCCCATGCTACTCATGATTGGTTGTACTTAATCTTAGCCTGGGTGTAAATCATTAGAACTAACAATTATCCTTAAACATAGTTCCATGGTACATGAAAGTTTTCAAGAACAATATGCTAATGATGAAGAATTTAAGGAAATCTATTCATCTCTAATTGCAGGAAAACATGTAGAAGAGAAATATTTTTATGTGTAGGATAAACTATTGTATCACTTGGGAAAGTTATGCATTCCAAAAGATGAACAAGCACAGGTAATCAAAGAAGCACACACCTCATTGATTGCAAGACATTTTGGGGTTAGCAAGACAATCACTCAACTACAAAAATATTTTTACTGGCCTCATATGCAAGAAACTATAAATAAGTATATTAGAGGTTGTGTCATGTGTGCAACAAGTAAGCCTAGTAATAGGAAATTGGGGTTGTACACACCTCTACCTGTACCATCCCATCCATGGGAAAGTGTGTCAATGGATTTTTTTGGGGGTTACTTATGTCTAGGAAAGGACATGATTACTTGTTTGTAGTAGTTGATCAATTCAGCAAAATGTGTATCTTAATGCCTTGTAAAAAATAGGCCATTGTTGAACTGACAACTCAAATGTACTTTCAATTTGTATGGATTCATTTTGGGTTACCTACTTCTATTGTATTAGATTGAAATTCTCGATTCCTAGGTGAATTTTGGTCAGCTTTGTGGGGACTCATGGATACCAAACTGAAGAAGAGTACAACCTTCCAGAAAGACAGAGGTAGTAAACAAGATAGTTGTGCATCTGCTCAGGGTTACTGCAACAAACATCCCAAGCAATGGGATGAGAGTCTTCATTATGTATAGCATGCTTACAACCATGCAACACACTCTTCTATAAAGAGGTCTCCTTTTGAGACTTGTTTCGGTTATGTGCCTAAAACACTAATGTATTTTGCTTTTGGGGAAGATGATGTTGAAGATGGATGTCATGTGATGTAGAGAAGGCTTTGAAGTTCATCCAAAAAGTCCAAGCAATTCACTAGGTAGTGGAAGCACAGTTGGAGAAGAGCCAAGCCAAATATAAGGCTTGACATGATAAGCATCACAATGATCAGCATTTCCAGGTTGGAGACAGAGTTTGGTTACATATCAACAAGGAAAGAATGCAAGGTGAAGGAAGGAAGCTCAAGCCAATCCAGTATGATCCCTTTGAGATCTTGGAAAAGACTGGAACCAATTCCTTCCGCCTTAATCTTCCTCCATACATGCACATCTATTCAGTTGCCAATGTTGAGAATTTGAAGTTATACAAGCCTCCAATGATACTAGATGGAGACACAAACATTTAGGTTCCATCTATTGATGACCTTTCACTGGAGTACATGTCAAAGTTGCCAAAGGATGTCATCTTAGAGAAGAAAACCAGGACTTCACAAAGAGGAGTTGTTGAATACCTCAGAGTGGGACTGAAGGGGATGAATCCAAGAAAGGAAAAATGGATGGAGATTGGTAAAGTGAGGGAACTTTACCCTCACTTTCTTTCTAAGCAATCAAGCTTTCGAAGGTCCAAAAGCTCTCTAGTCGAGAGGACTAATCCAGGGGGATAATTTTTTAGTGATAATTGAAGTTTCCCCAATGCTCCAAAATTTAGCACCATCAAGAAGAGATCAAAATCCTAATTCCAATGCAACTTGAATGGGCTCGAAAGGAGTCTATATGCCCAAGATACAATTAGTCAAAGTTTGGGTCAAACTAGTACTTGAGGCTATCAGAAAAGCAAAAAAAAATTCTATTAAAAATCAGGTAGAACTAGTGTCAAGTCAAAGAGCTCATTGAGACCTTTCCAGTGACGTTCATTTCATCGAATTTCAAGCTCGTACGTGCAAGTTACAATAAGTCAAAGTTTGCATGTACCATGGTTGACCAGTTCTACGTACAATGGTGTCAACATGATGTTAGCAAGTTGACCTGATAGTACAAATGATGATGTGGACCAGCCAGATGCTGACACATAGTAGTATGTACACCAATATGGATACTAATGTGTCAAGTGATGTGGCAATATGACTTTAGAGGTGGACCAATTATAGAGGGACATGTGTCAATGGGTGGCAGGTCGGCGTGTTGACTATGCAACTAAGGTGGTAGTCTCTACGAATCGCATTGCACCTTGTGGCACCTCCTCAACATGCCACATGGCCCTCTTTTCTCCTCCCTCTAGTGGTTGGTTGCAAGTCAGCTTTTATAAAATTAGAGTGGGGTATTTGAACCCCCCATCTCATATCTCCAAGCCAAACGCGGGACCGTTGTGCTGCGCGATTTGCGCTTAACTATATTGGGAGCCTATTTATTTTTGTTTTTCAATTTGTTGAAAATTTGTTTTAAAAATAGAGTGTCGGGGGGTTGAACCTCTGACCTCCCTAGCCCCAAAAAAGGTAAGTGACCGGTGTGCCACCATGTGGCTTCAGATACATAGTGGGGTTCAGTTGATTTTGTTAAAGGATGGAAACTGATTGCCCATTTTTAAAATAAAAACCCCCTATATTTTTAAAAGATAAATCTTCTAAATTTATAGAATATTAAAATAAACCTCCTTAGCCCAAAAAATAAAATATTAAAGGGGCTCTATTATATAATAAAGATTTTAAAAGAAGATTATATGGGGGATATTATTGATTTTTATGTAAATAACGAAGATTTATAGATTTATCTAGGTAACTAAGGGATTTTGGGAGATAGTGTAAATCATTTGGTTATCAACCAAATTGGGCCATTTTTTTTATAAAAAGGGGTGAAATTGGGAGAGTGAGGCATTCATAAATTAGGCAGGTGATGACGCTGGGAGAACTACATTGAATACTTGAAGCCATTCTTGTATCTTGGTGGAATGTTATGCCGTTGAAATGCTAGAAGGGAATGGTTTTGTTTTGTAATTGTAATCTTGTTCTTGGAGCATAATATGATCAGTCACTCTATTGGAGAGGGATCTGAAGATGTAGTCCACTTGGACGAACTTCCTTATCAATTGTGTTTTGTCTTCTATCTCTTTCTCTCTTTCATTTTGTTATCACCTTGTTATGCTATGTTGTTTAAGTATTTCTGCTATGTTAATTTCATTTGTAAAGCTTGAATAAATTGTTGTAATAGTTAAGCATACATAAGAAATTGTCATAGATCCTAAAATAGATCATTAGGGTTGAGGGATTAGGGTCAAGGGTAGAGGGTATAATATGGTTCAAGGATTAGGGTTTAAGGTTGAGGATAGAGGGTTGAGGGTTCAATATTGTATAGGCTGGTAGAGGGTATAGGGGTTGAGGGTACATATATGATTGAGGGATTAGGGTTGAGGGTACATATATGGTTGAGGGATTAGGGTTGAGGGTACAATGTATAGGGTAGAGGGTATAGGGGTTATGAGGGATTAGGGTTTAACTAGGGTTGAGGGTTGAGGGTTAATTAAGGGTTTAATGTATTTTTCTCCAATTTTTTGAAAAAGTTGGCAGTATTTATTGGGATGGCACTATATATTTTATTTCGAAGGCGTATCCTATTTGAAGAAGACAAATATGAAACTACCAATCGATGGTTGATATCAGACTGCTGACCCTTGAAACTATTTGGTCCATTGATACCCTTTTCTTTATTTTATCACATTATAATAATACTTTACCTGCAAAAGTCTACCCTGCGCTACATAATATCTTATACAAATTGCATATAATTTATTTTCTCGTGTGGTTAAAGTATTTTTTATTCTACTTTTGTATAGGAATGTAAATATTATTTGTTTTATGAGCCCTAAATTACCAAGCACTAGACGAAATTACTTTTTATTCTACTAAATTGACTATTCTATCGTTTTACTCCTTGGTATAAATTTACAAACCACTTGGTTAACAAAATACTCTATGCATATACATATTTCTTTTTTTAAGTATTTAATTATAAGGATTTGTCTTCTTTTTATTTTCTTTTCCATTTCAAAATTTTGAACAGGTAAACTGAACATTTAGTAATTATAATTTTGTTTAGATAATATTAGTTGAGTTTTTTTAAAATTTTAAAACTGTTTAAATACCTAATATAAATAAAAATTATACTTACTAATTCTAAAGTTTAAAATGGAAAAGAAAATAAAAATAATACAAATCCTTATAATTAATTAAATACTCAACAAAAACATGATCAAACGTCACCCTCATTTATACCAGGGGGGATGACATTCCTGGTTGGTGGTCTCGACAAGAATTTTTGGTTGCTCAAAGGGTGGCACATACACATTAAAATGAATTCCATGAAAGGATGGAATTAAATAAATTTCATGAAAGGGTGGTAGTCATTTTTAATCCAATGAAGGTGGTGATCTCCGCATTTTGCATTTGCTAGAGTTTTTGTTCCAAAGGCTTCACTTGGGTGAGAAAGAATAATGGAGAAGGATGTGAAGTATGCAATGTTTAAATCGGCTGAGGAGCTATCCACCTTTGGGTACAAAACTTTGATTTTCCTAGATTGTTGTGTGAGTCAGGGGGGTTTCAAAAAACTCATAGACCAGAGGCTCAAACAGATTCTTTTAGAGTTTGATCCCTTGAAGGTGGCCATGGTGAAAATGGTTTTAGGCCAAGAGCATGTGGCCTATAGTGAAACGGTTTGAGTTAATTCTCACATAGTCTCTAATTTTCTAGTGTCTTTTCTTGATCAAAGCACCCCCAAAAACCTAGTTTGGGCAATGATGAGCAAGCTATTCAATCCTAATCTCTTGGGTAGCATGGATGGGGTTATTTTGGTCTCTATTCTCGACTCTGGGGTGTCACATCTGAAAGACTTGGAAATGCTCAAAACTCCTAGTGTGGTGGTCCAATTTTTTCCTCTTCTATTGGATCCAAAAGGAATGGCGCTGGTCAGGCATCAGATGGTGGCTACAGTTAGGGTGGAGTATTTGAAAAAACCTCTTGAGCTGGTGGAGACTAAGGATGTGGAGTGGGTGTTGGAATTCAATGACTTTTCCCATTTCAATGGATTCCTGTGACCTCAGGCTCATGGTGGGATGGTGCTATTTTTTTGACTTCTACAATCGTTAGTGGCTCCCAGTTGTGGTTCAATGGCTCCTGGTGGTGGTGGCTCAAAATTCTGGTTGTCTTGGTGCTAGTTTTGATTAGTTTTCCTATGATTTTTTGGTGGTTGTCTTGGCCTCTGGTTAGGCTCAAAATTAGGGTTTCATGAATATTCCTGCATTGGCAGATGATCTGCAATTTTTTAAATTTTGATTAATACAATCTCTCGCTATTTTTGGTGGTTGTAAGTGACTGTATTGTTAGCTGTTAGCCTAGTTGTAATATTTTTCTCTCTTTTGGAAACCTTTGTTGCCTCCTTTTTGTATTATTTGCATTGTTTCATTTAAAAATAAATAAATTAAATACTAAACAAAAATAATATGTATATGCAAAAAAAATGTACATTATAATTCCCATTCTCAGTATATTAGTTGATTTTTTAATTTTATTTTTAAACTGTTTAATTATGAGAAATTTTTTATCGTAATTGGGAATTATAATGTACATTTTTTATTTTACATTGTAATTTTATTTGAAAATAATATATATGAGATTATTTGACATTATTTTTTACAAATTACAAATGAATAAAATAAAATAAAATAAGGTATTTTTTATAAGTATGAGCATTAATGAAGGGCAGTTTGAGCTCAAATTTTAATGATGGCCTAGCATACGAAGTCGGGTATGTAGGACGACATTGCTAGAGCCTTAGGAGATAAAATTTCCATAATGTGAGAGCCTTAAGATATAAAATTTCCATAGCAATTACAATGAAGTGAACTCCCTATAATAATTTCGTGTTGACCTACTACATCTAGTTATTAGTTGTTTAAGTGATGAGTCGAGCCATTAAAATCATTCTTTGTACTAGCCCCAAGTTCTAAGTTAGTCGGTCATCACATATGGTTAATCATTTAAATGCTCCCTATAGTCGAGCCATAATATGTTTCAATTGACTTACATTTAAGCCATCCCACATAAGATGATTCAAAGGAGTGCAGTAAGGTAGTAAACAACAAGAAGATAAAGCATACACTGCTATGCCATCGGGAGGGTGAGCAACATATGCGGTAGAGCGATGTACACCACAACCCTGCAACAAGAAGTCTTGAGCAAGGTGGTAGAGCAGTAAGCATGGAAGATAAGTGGACACCATAGTACTGCATAATGCGATTCAAAGGAGTGTGGTAAGATAGTAAACAACAAGAAGATAAAGCATACATTGCTATACTGTCGGGATGGTGAGCAATATATGTGGTAGAGCAGTGTACACCGCAACCCCATAGCAAGAAGTCTTGAGCAAGGCTATAGTGTGGTAAACATCAGAATGGAAGGGAAAAACACCACCATACCATAGTAGGTATAATAAGAGACATCGGTAGTATGGTAATTATGGAATCATTACAATTTATAGCAATAAATTCCCTCACACATGCTTCAAAATTAATTTCAAGGATTTGAGCTTGTTGGGTAACTATTTGGTGAAGAATTGACATTAATACTGATACAAATAAATACCACACCCTCAAAAGAAATTGAATTTTCCTAAGACTATGCTCAGTTGAAATGCATTGTTGTGGACAGAGTTGGGGACATCGAGAAAAGGAGCTTTGTAAAAGAAGAGCACTCAGGTAAGTACAAGAATAACCCTCTGAAGAAGCTTGATTGGTGTAGTAATTGGTAGAGATCTATTATTTGAAGTCATAGTACGAAAAATTGAAATATGGTTCCTAAAAGAAAATAATTAGAAGTAAAAGAAAGTAAGGCCAAAATTAAGGAAGAAGAACCTAAGGTAAAGAAGAGACCACTCCACCAGTCTATATTAGATATACTTCCAGGATCAACCAAGGAGGGAAATAAGAAATTTCTCATAGACATTGCACAAGGTTGTAGGGATGCTCTCATTCCCAAATCCAGGTGGGAATTATTTTTGTATTTTTACAGTAAGAGAAATGAGAAGATTCTAGTGTCAAACCTTTGGATTTTGGATTCAGTAAAGTTGATTGTCCCAAATGTGTTTATTGATGTGGATTTTATCAAATTACTAGCCAAGAATTATCACTCTACAACCAAGACAGTAAGGTTTCCTAATGGCTCAATATTGGTAGAGGTAACCAGAGCTACTATCATTGAGTGTTTAGGCTTAAACAAGTAGGCTTTGACCAAAATAAACCTATAGAAGAGTGAGGAAGATTATAATATTTTAAGAAATTATACAATTGATGAGCTACCCCTATATATGAAAAGAGGCATTAGTAATAGAATGATTCCCATTTCTACTTCCAATATTGAACCACTTACTATGACAAATTTTCAATATTATTTTGTGAATACATATCTAGCTCTATGCCAAGTACTAGGGGTGGATGCTCAAAATAGAATGCCAATAAGTCTGATGATGATGGCTATGAGAATTCAAAACCCTAATACTAATATTGAGTATGACTTTGCTTCATACCTTGAGAGGGCATTGGATGATGAATTCTCACAAGTCATAGAGGATAGAGCACCGATTACATTCAGACACTATTCCTTACTGTGGCATTTGATACTACACCAAAATCAAGACCATTGGAGTAAATGAATGGAATTGGCTATAGTGGATGAACAAAGGAACTCCACACCTATCTAGAAGTGGTGCTATGCTTGTGATAGTTGGTGAAAGAATTCAAGCTTTGATATATTCTATGAAGACTTTGTGCACATAATCCTTCAAGTTCTTCATTATTCAATGCCAAGATTTCCAAAAAAAATTCAACAATTGTTAAGACCTTTGGCCTTGAGAAAGGAACAAAGTCACACACATAATTTTGGTGTTTGGTTCTTTTTCCCAGAAGTTACAATAATAAGAATCTATGGTTTCCCTATTGCTCCACACATACTACCAAAGTTTGTGCCCCTCATATTAGTATTTCTTGAATTTATGTGGAAATTGATGTGGATGGAACAAAAGAAGGGCACATTTTTGCCAAACTTAACCAAATGTGGAGATTGGATAGTAGGCTCAGATACACTAGAGGAGTTGCAATATTACTTGAAGATATGGATTAGGTTTTGGAAAAGCAAGAACCTTTGACCTTAAAAATCATATGAATAACATAAGGCATCATCTTCTTACCAAAATGATAGTGGTACACCAAGTAGATTATGAGGAAGATGCGATAAGAAACTACCTTAATTTTCCAAAGGTATCCCTTAGACAGAAGAAATGGGAGGTTATAATGAATCTTGAAGGAAGGAAGAAGCAACATGATAGAAGTTGTTAGAGTAAAGGTTTTAATTTAATCATGTTGATTAAATTACCTTTATTCCTCTCTTAAGATTTCACTTTAGTTTGCATTTTGTGACATTTAATAATTATATTAATTATTAAATGTCTACCTATTAGGGTTTCTTTAAGGGTTGCTCAATATCCTTTTATAAGGATTCATCATTGTAATTTATCTCTCTCTCAGATGAATACATTTTTCAGCTTTCAGAGCACCCTTGCTTGTTTGTCTCCATCTCTTCTTTCTGTGACAGGTTATTTGCATGCAGGTGATCTTCGGGGTTTGTGAAGTTGGCTTTCTCAACTTATACATGGTATCAGAGCTCTAGACCTACTGCTTCCTATTCGATTTCTAAAGAATTTGGAGCTTCAAGGGTTTGATAAGGCTTTCAGAAGTTTTCTGGCTGATTTTGAGTGGATCTAGCTTACTCCATTTTTTGGGTGCATTTTGGGCCCAAACGGACCTCACGGTTGGATTCAGAGTGGCCAAAAACCCATATTTTTATATATGGTTTGACCTATTTGGGCATAGTTGATCTGGGAGGCAATTTTTTTTTGCTCAGGGGCTGTACGGCCCCTAGGCACGATTTCTGAGGTGTGAAAATTTCAAAAAAATTCAAAAAAGCTTTTTAAAAAAAATTTGCGTGGCTAGTGTATTTGTAGGCCGCCACCAGCCGACCACCGAGTGGCCTCCAGGCGGCCACCCGCTAGCCGCTCCAGCTAGCGGAGCCACCCAGAGTCTGCCCGGCCACAGCAGCCAGCGGCCTTCAGCAATCACCGCCAGCCAGCCACCGACGGGCCACCACTGCGCCACCAGGGCACTGCCTACCCCCCGCCAGCACTCAGCCGCTACCCCTTGCTCCGCCCCCACGCCACCTGCGCCTAGCCCTTGGTCGCTTAGCGGACCAGGGGTCTCTTTTTTTAGCCCCTAAGGGCTCTAAGGTCCTAGTTATGCTTTTTCGGAGCAGTTTTGGTAAATCGGGTATAAAATGGGCATACGATCTCCATTTTTTTCAAACGAGATACCGTTGGAAAGCTGATTTTGGCAATGTTCTGATGAATTAGGTATGATTTTCATTTTTTTCCATTTTGATGCTGTTTTACTGAGTCAAAGTTAGAACTTGTGTTTTTCACTCCCGGGGGCGTATTTTTTGCGTCCAAACTCCATTTTTCACAAACAAATAGGTGTTGGAAAATTGTTTTTGTGATCTTTCTAGATCTATCATTTATTTTTCTAGAATCTAATCCAGGTACATTTTATTCAGTCTTTTGTGTTTTCACACATCTGTCAATTACTTGGACTTTTTGGCACCTGGAAATGATTTATTTGCGTGGGATGGATTTATTTGATCTGATTTATCAGTATTGAGATTAGTTATTCTCAGATGTTTTAATTTGAAGAGTTATCATGGGTTTTTCTACTCACCCTTCAGTTGTTTTTCTGGAATGGGGTAATTATGAGTCATGAGCAAAGGGCATACTTACACACTATAGGTGGCTTAATATTTTTCCTTATTTGTATGATCTCATACCTGAACCAGCAACTTCAAAGGGAAAACTAGCTTGGAATATCATTAGAAATCACATAGTAGGACTTATATTGTCTAGTGTTGATTCTGACACTATGTGGGCTATATCGGGCATTGATTGTCCTCACTCACTTTGGACATGTCTTTGGGAGATCTATGGAGACCCCAGTCTTTCTCCATTCCCAGAGGATCCTGCTTCAGATTGTCTTGTACCCATTGGTTGGAGAGAGAATGGACCCTTTGATCATGATACTTTAAAGGAACTTCAGTATTTAGACACCCTTACATATTTTGATGAATCAGAGGATTGTCTCACAGTTCCTACTCTTTAGACTTAGATTATACTTGTATCAGCATCTTCTCCTATTGTTCTTGATCAGTTTGATATAGCCTCTTCTTTGGCTCCTATTGATTTAGCTAAGCAGGACATCATACATCTTTCAGACATGGCTACTTGGGATTCTTATCTTGCAGGCATTTCATCTTTGTTTGTAGAGTCCTATATTGCAGATCCGGAGGATTACTTTGAGGATTTTTAGCTCCTCTTTGTTGACAGCCATATTCCAGCTGTTAGCCCACCATCATCTATGCATTCAGAGGTTGTAGTTTTTGAGTCTTCAGTTCAGTTTGGATTTGACATCTTTTGTTTCAGTTCAGACAGAGAGATTCTTCAGCATCCTATTATGGCACACATCTTGAGACAGATTGATTCTTCTCTCTTCACAGGGTTTCTTCATCTTCGTCCTTTGGATCCATTTCTTCCCAAGGGGAGGAATATTATATGCCGCTTCAGGATCTCTTTCTGGATTCTACCTCAGGCATCCATATGTGCGACATGAGTTTCTTCATTGTGGGGGGGCCTTCTAGTCTCTTTCTTTTTCTCCTATGGAGACCATTGTACATGTACTTATATGATAGAAGCTATCTATGGGGGGTCTTATGTTATCCACCTCCTATCCTTCTATTATTAGTGCATTTATTTCTTTCATCTCTTTTTGGAGTAGAGTTTTTCCCATGAGGTTTTCTCTATTTCTCCACTTTACAGAGATTTGGTTGTAATTGGGTACCTGATCAGGCCTTGTTGCCGGGACCCAAGTTTACTTTCTTGCATTGTAGTTACCTTTGCTTTCTTGCACATGTTTGTAACTGCACTTTTGCTCATCTTAAGGGGGGGTGTTAGAGTAAAGGTTTTAATTTAATCATGTTGATTAAATTACCTTTATTCCTCTCTTAAGATTTCACTTTAGTTTGCATTTTGTGACATTTAATAATTATATTAATTATTAAATGTCTACCTATTAGGGTTTCTTTTAGGGTTGCTCAATATCCTTTTATAAGGATTCATCATTGTAATTTATCTCTCTCTCGAATGAATACATTTTTCAGCTTTCAGAGCACCCTTACTTGTTTGTCTCCATCTCTTCTTTCCGTGACAGGTTATTTGCATGCAGGTGATCTCCGGGGTCTGTGAAGTTGGCTTTCTCAACTTCTACAGAAGTTTCCCTGGCTATTTTGTTGAAGAAAAAGACCCCATTAGGAGGATCAATCAGATAATTGATGAATTTGAGGATTTATATGCTAAAAATTAAGTGTATATCTAGGAACATGGTGGTAAGATAACTACAAAGCACACCCCAAACACAACATCAGAGTCTCCCATTGAGCAATTTCCTCCCAAGAGACAACAGACACAAAGCATTGAGTCATTAGTACCTTATGAGGAGAGTGAAGGGGTGGGAGATACTGAAGATGCGGCCACTATATTGCAATCATTAAAGGGTGATATTGGGGTTGATCATTCCATCCATGAGACTACCACCAATAGGAATGAGGAAAGGATGAATGATGTAGAAAAAAAAAGTGCAGAGATACATGAGGATGAGAGAGAAATTGTTGGCAGGAGGTTTATAGAGGATGATGATTTCATCAAGACTCCAAAGTTTAGGGATTTTTGGACAAAGATGAAGATAAAAGAAATTGAAGAGAAAATGGAGTCAGATGAAGTGGGAATTGAAGGACCATAAAAGAATCAAATGGTGGCATGAACCTTCAATGAATTGAGGGTTGACTACATTGACATTAGCCCTCAGAAGGCTAGAGAGATGATTTTCAAGAGCAACATGCACATTTTTCCTCTGTTGGAATTAAGGAAAATGTTTTTACTTGATCAAGTATGGGCTCAGGAAGATCCAATGTTAGTTGCAAAGTTTGACTTTGATGAAGTAGTAAGTGGAACTAGATATAAACCCAAAATTGAAACCATGGCCATTTGGATCAAGCATAAAAACACATAAAAGCCTAAAATATTGGATGTAATACAAGGAATGAAAGGGGTAGTAATGGTAAGAACAATACAAGACACCACCCCTTTGGAGGCAGCGACAATCACCATGCACTCAACCATGTTCACTCGTACTATTGTTAATGGATTGGAGGATAGATTAATGGAGTATAAAAGGGAAAACAATTCTTAAATGATGAAGTTAATAAACTATTTATGGAGAATGTCAAATTGAAAGAATAGTTAAAAGGAGCAAAAACTTCACAAAGAAAGGAGATAGTGTTATATAAGCCTCCTAGTGCTCCATTAAAAATTGTTTAAAGCATTCCAAACGAGCAAGGAAAGGCTCCTGAGAAGGAAGTGGATGAAATGAAGGAGGCTCAGGATGAAGTAAAAAGGAAAGTTTTTGAAGTTATTGAAAAGACTCTTGAGTATAGAATAAAGTTGGTTATTGATAAACTAGATAGTGTGCATGACAGTTATAAATAACTTCAATGAGTAATTGATAAAATAAAAGCACAGATAGTTTGTATTGGACCCCATGTTTCAAAAGTGGCAGCCTATCCACCACACTCTATCTAAGTTATCCAGAGTTCTACAAAGGAGTCTTGATGCTCCTACAACATTAAAATTGATTGAGCAAGTAGTAAAAATGATTGTTGATGAATTTCAGTATATACAAGGGGAGGTGATGAGGGCGCAGCCCGAGACTTAGAAAATAACCCACAAACAAGAAAATAATTTTATTATTCAGAAAATGGAGCTTCTTACATGCAGAGGATCTCAAATCCCTGAGTTCTACAATACATGCAAGTTACATAAAACTACAGAATAACCCTTTCGCAATATGCGAGCTTGTCCCCGAAATCCTACCTAAAAATTAGAAACCCGCCCATAAATAGAGCTCCTCTTTAGTTTGGAGCCAAAACAACATTCAAATTTGAGTTTAGGCGGTTTGGCACCAAAAATTACAACTTGAAGTTCAAATTTCAAAAGAACATTTGCAATTGTATCTTCTAGAAAGTGCACCAACTTTCCGGGGCCATAACTTTTGATCCGGGACTCCGATTCGTGAACCGTTTGAACCGTTGGAAAGGTCTCAAAGTCAATAATGTGCTCAAAATTGCTACACCAATTTTGGAAAGTTTTGGGGCCATTCCGGGAACTCTAAGTGCCTCAAATCTAACTCAAAATATTTTCAGGTGCAAATATGGGAAACTAAAATTGCAATATCTTTCAACCCATGAATAGAAAATAAAAACCGTAAATTGGGAATTTCATTATGATGAAAAGGGTATCCAAAAAAGTAAAAACATCTAAAAACTAAGAAACTTGAAATTTAACTATTTTTGGGTGATGCAAGATTGCCCTTACACCACTGGATGCTCCTGCATCAGACACCCAGGGTAATTTGAGAAGTGACCCTATCAGGTCTCAGATGGTTGAGGAAAACCCAACTGGTCAACCACTGCCTTAGATAGTTAGGATGACTCTTCCACAGGCCTTCCTCTCCATTTCACCAGATATTCTTCATACTGCCTATTTCTGGTACTCCTTCCCACACAACTATCCAAGATTGCTTCAATCTCCTCCCTTTCTGAAGTAGGTGCTGGAATGCCATACTACCCTATTGTTGGTACTTCCTCCATTCCACCTTCATGTCACTCTATCAAATTTGAAATGTTGAACAAAAGGGAAATGTTGATTCCATCAGGCAACTCTACCTCATATGCATTCCCTGAATCATACTTCTTCAAAATCTTACATGGACCGAATTTCTTCATCTTCAATTTGTTATAGGTTCCCATGGGAAACCTTTCTTTCCTCAAGTGGACCATTACTTCATCGCTAATCTGAAACTCTTTATTCCTCCTTTTCTGATCTGCCTTAGCCTTATATTGCATATTCATCTTATTAATGTGTTCTCGTACCTTCTCATGTATATTCTTGATGTGCTCTGCAAAATCTTCAGCTTCAACACTTATATTCTTCTCTGGGTCCATCTTTCTCAATTCTGGAGCTATTCTGGGGCTACCTCCATACACAATCTAGAACGGTGATCTACCATGCTTCTGTTGATAGAATTGTTGTAAGAAAATTCTTCCTAGGGTAAGATCAAGTCCCATCCCTTGGGTTTATCTCCTACCAAACATCTCAGTAGGTTACCCAAACTCCTGTTAACAACCTCTATCTGCCCATCTTTTTTTGGATGGTGTGTAAAGAATGAACTTCAACTCTTCTTTAGCTTCTTCCACAAGGTCCTCCAAAAGTACCCCACAAATTTGGTGTGTCACAATAATCTGAAACAATAATCTTGTAGACATGTAGCCTCACCACCTCTTTGAAGAACAAGTCAGCAATGTGGACTGCATCATGGGTCTTCTGACATGGAATGAAATATGCCATCTTCGAAAACCTATCAACCACCACAAAGACTGAATCATTCCCTCGTTGTGTCCTTGGCAAACCAAGAACAAAGTCCATACTTATATCCTCCCACGACCTCTCTGGTACAGGTAAGGGCTGATATAAGCCTATATTCAAGCTCCTCCTTTAGCCATCTGACATACCCTGCAGCTTTGTACAAACTTCTTCACATCCTGTGACAACTGAGGCCAATAATAATGCTCACTGATAATGGCAATGGTCTTATCCCAACCAAAATGTCCTGCCATTCCTCCACTATGCTTCTCCTTGATCAAGTTCTCCCTCATGGAACTCCTCAGGATACACAATTGACTTCCCTTAAATAACATGACATCCTAAATTATGAAATCCAGCCACCTTGTCCTGTCCACTGTAATAGGTTCCTTGCAAGCTTTCCAAGCCTCTGCAAAATTACGATCTTCTGCATAGAGTGTTGAACCCAACCACTTCAATCTGCATCTTTGTCATTAATGTATTCCTCCTACTTAAGGCATCTGCCACCCTATTTGACTTCCCACTCCTATATTTCAAAACAAAGGTATAACTCTGCAAAAACTCTACCCATTTCATATGCCTCTGATTTAATTTTCCCTGACTATTTAGGTACTGCAAGGCCTGATGATCAGTATATAGAACAAATTCCTTTGACAACAAATAATGTCTCCATTTCTTTAATGCTTGAACTATTGCATAAAATTCCTGATCATATACATAATACTTTCTTTTGGAATCATTTAACTTTTCACTGAAATAGGCAATGGGCTTACCTTCTTGGCTTAACACTGCTCCAATGGCACAACCACTAGCATCACAATCCACCTGAAACACCTTGTTGAAATCTGGGAGGGCTAAAACAGGTTGCTATGTCACCTTCTGCTTCAACAATTCAAAACTTTTTGCCGCTCTAGTTCTCCACTTGAATTCTTTTCTATCCCCTCTCATTGTTTCACTCAGGGGTCCACAAATACTACTGAAGTTTCTAATGAACATTCTATAAAAACTAGCCAAACCATGGAAAGATCTCACCTCAGTAATAGTTCTTGGGGTAGGCCATTCCAGAATAGCCTTCACCTTCTCTAGGTTCATCTTGAGACCTTCTGCTGAGACAACAAACCCCAAGTACACTAACTCCCTCTTCACAAAACTACACTTCTTCAGATTAATCAACAGTTTCTCTTCTCTTAACTTCTCAAAGGCTCTCCAAATATGCATCAGATTCTCATCCAACGTGCTTCTTGAAATCAAAATATCATCCTAAATACACAATAAAACTTCCCGAGAAATTCTTTTGGTACCTGCGTTCATGAGCCACATGAATGTGCCGGTACTTTGGTTAGCCCAAAGGCATGACTAACCACTCGTACAATACCTCTTTGGTCTTGAAGGCAGTCTTCCATTTATCTCCCTCTCGAATCCGGATCTAGTGATATCCACTCTTCAGATCAATCTTTGTGAAGTCTTGAGCTCCACTCAAACAATCCATCAGGTCATCCATCCTTGGCGGGGAATTTTGTATTTGATTATTTATCTTGTTTATGGCTCGAAAATCTGTACATCCTCCTCCCCATCGCTTCTTTGGTGCTAGTCATGGGCTGCTGCACATGAACTCAAACTCTCATTATCAAACCCTTTCTCAACAACTCTTGAACTTGTCTTTCCAACTCCACATTTTTGCTAGAGTCGTATATGAGCTACCTTATTTGTAAAGCTGGCTCGGGAATCACGTCAATCGATGGTGATCTTCCTTATTGGTGGTAAACCTCAGGTACATTATCAGAAACAATATCCTAAAACTCATCCAACATCCCAGAAACTTCTTTTGGAACCTTCTCACTATCCTCCTTACTCACTCTAGCAATCAATGCATAACACACACGCTCATGCTTCATACCTTCTAAAAAATTTCTTCCATCTACATAACAAATTCTAGCACTACTACATACCTTTTCTTTGGTCTCCTTCAGGGGTTTCAACTTGTGACAAACCCCATCCTTTGTCAAGGAATAAGTGTTTGCATGGCCATCATGTATAGCTCACCTATCAAACTACCATGGCTTCCCCAAGAACATGTAAAATGCATCCATGGGGATGATATCACAGAGTACCCCATCATGGTAGCTCCCGATCTTGAGCTTTACTGGGCACTGCTCATTGACCAAAACTTTGTGGTATTTCTACAACCAGGCAATCCGATATGGATGCGGGTTCCTTTCCCTCCTCAACTTCAACTTTGTGACCATCTCCTCTGACACTAGATTATTGGTGCTCCCACTGTCAATAATGACATCACAACATTTTCTTTCACACTTGTACCTTGTGCAAAAAAGATTCTTCCTCTATTCTGGTTCCTTTTCCTCAGTCACCAGGGCTCTCCTAATCACTAGGGCTTCTCCCCTTTTAGCATCATCTAAATGTTTAGATTGGGCCTCCTCATCTACATGCGCAACCCTTCCATGACCTTCTGGCCTTTTGTTTGTCCTTCCTTGGTGTTGTGGACATTCATAGGCTCGATGCCCTTCTTCACCACACTAGAAACACGTTCATCTAAAACCACCTCTTCCAGATCCTTATCCATATCTCCCTCATCCTCTACCTCTTTGATCACCACTATTTTGATCATGGGGGTGGTAGAAGTCGTCATTCTGTTGGCTTCGGCTAGTACCCACATCTTCACTTTTCTTTTCATCATCATTTCGGCTTCCTGAAGGTCTTCCACTGCCCCTTCCGCTTTGACCTCCTCATCCTTTTTTCTTGCCATAAAATCTTTTGTTCAGCTTCTCTTCCACCTTCAGAGCAAATGGATACACATCCTCAATGGTGGTCATTCTGACTAGGCTTAACTCCTCCTGAATGCTTGGTCGTAACCCATTAAGATACCAGGCTACCTTCTCCCTATTTTCCTTTGTGTGACCCGTTCTAATGATTATCTTGTGAAAATATTCAGTATATTCTTTCACAGATCTACTTCCTTGCTTCAACCCTTGCAATTTCTTCAACAGATCTAACTCATAGTCCACTGGTATGAACTGCTTCTTCAGTTTCTCTACCATGCGATCCCATCTGGTGATCTTTCCTTTTCCTCTTCGATTTCTTTCCAACTGGACCTCTTTCCACCAAATAATGGCATGGCCTTTTAGCTTCATTTTCACAAACTTAACCCGATCTAGGTCCTCTATTTCCTCATACTTAAAATATTCTTCTAGCTCATTGATCTAGTTGATCAACTCTTCCGGGTTCAGACTTCTAGAGTAACTGGGGACTTCCACTCTGGGTCTTTTCTTGATCTTCAAAATGGCCCTTATTAGCCGCATTTGGTCTTGATCAATTTCTTCTTCTTCCTCTCCTTCATCCTCACTTTCCTCCCTCAGGTTTAACCCTCTTCTCAACTGCTCTTATAATGCATCAATTTGTCTCTAGAGGGCTGCCAGTGCATCTCTTCCACCAGCATTTCTGCCACCTCGACCACCTCTGGCACCACCACGCCTACCAGACATCACTCTTGGAGGCATCTTTCTTGACCTCGACCCACAACCACGGTCCTGGTGTGAACTGCCTCACGATCGGCGATCTGTCCACACGTTCAAGAAAACCTGCTCTGATACCACTTGATGAGGGCACTCAGTTCAAGACTTAGAAAATAACCCACAAACAAGAGAATAATTTTATTATTCAGAAAATGGAGCTTCTTACATGCAGAGGATCTCAAATTCCTAAGTTCTACAACACATGCAAGTTACAGAAAGCTACAGAATAACCCTTTCACAATATGCGAGCTTGTCCCTGAAAAGCTACCCAAAAATTAGAAACCCTCCCATAAATAGAGCTCCTCTTTAGTTTGGAGCCAAAACAACATTCAAATTTGAGTTTAGGATTTGGCGCCAAAAATTACAACTTGAAGTTCAAATTTCAAAAGAACATTTGCAATTGTATCTTCTAGAAAGTGCACCAACTTCCCGGGGCCATAACTTTTGATATGGGACTCCAATTCATGAACCGTTTGAAAGGTCTCGAAGTCAATAACGTGATCGAAATAAGTTACTCCAATTTCGGCAAGTTTCGGGGCCGTTCTGGGAACTATAAGTGCCTCAAATCTAACTCGAAAGATTTTTAGGTGCAAATCTGGGAAACTAAAACTGCAATATCTTACAACCTAGGAATAGAAAATAAAAACCGTAAATTGGGAATTTCATTATGACGAAAAGGGTATCCAAAAAAGTAAAAACATCTAAAAACTGAGAAACTTGAAATTTAACTATTTTTGGGTGATGCAAGATTGCCCTTACACCACTGGATGCTCCTGCATCAGGAGGATAAGAGGATTGTGGCATGAATGGATTCCTTCCATACCTTAAAACAATGGTATACACAAAAAATTGTGAAAGATGATGGTCAAGTAAAAGAACTAGATGAATGGAAGAAGGAATTTGGTTAGGTTATTCATAAGTGTTTAACCCATGTTCAGGGGGATAGTGACACCAGTCTTCACAGGCTCAATTTGATCATGGATGGATTGATTTCTCTTGATGTTGGATATCTAAAAAATTTCAATGATACAAAGGCACTACTGGATAGTCGATGGTAGACACATCCTGTAAACATACCAAAGATTCAAGAATATCAGTGGCCATCATATTTTATGGTGTATCAATGGGAAGAGAAGTATTTGGCTTCAAATGAGTAGGTCACTAAGGTGAGGGCATCTGGATGTCTATCATGGAGAGGAAATCTTTTCAAGATCGATGATCACGGGCTTTCTACGTTGATTAAAGGAAACATACATCTAAAGTGTCTTAAGCCTTGTTATTTCTTCAATTATGCAAATTAGTTAATTGTTAGTAAAAGAAGTAGTTTTGAAGGGTCGTCTCTTTTTGTAAAAGGCCAAAGCTTGTTGCTTCCTGTATAAATAGGAAACCAAGGCCAATTTTGAGTGTATCATCATAACATATTCCATTTTCATTTTTGTTATAGTAGGCATTAGTAAAGATAGATTGCACATTCCACCCATCCATATCATATCAAAGACTTCTGCTATAAATGTATATATATTTGAAACAACATAATGGAGAAGATTGCTCATAATTGGTAGTCTATTTTGGTGTTCAATTGTTGTGTTAAATTTCATGCTTATTTGTTATTGTGTTGTCTCCAAATTGGTTTCAAGTTATTTAAATTCATAAGATTTATTAGGGAACATTTGTTGTTACTGTGTGATTATTTTGAGCTTATGAATGAAATATAACATATTATTAGATATTCTCGATGACTGTGTTATCATTATGTATTTTTTCTTATGTTTTCCATACTTATTTCTTCTTATGTTTGAATGAATAGGAAACCAAGGCCAATTTTGAGAGGATCATCATATCATATTCCATTTTCATTTCCGCTATAGTAGGCATTAGTAAGAAGATAGATTGCACATTTGACCCATCCATATCATATCAAAGACTTCTGCTATAAATGTATATATATTTGAAACAACATAATGGAGAAGATTGCTCATAATTGGTAGTCTATTTTGGTGTTCAATTGTTGTGTTAAATTTCATGCTTATCTATTACTGTGTTGTCTCCACAGTGGTTTCTTCAAGTTATTTAAATTCATAAGATTTATTAGGGAACATTTTTTGTTACTGTGTGATTATTTTGAGCTTATGAATGAAATATAACATCTTATTATCAAAGATTCTCCATGACTGTGTTATCATTATGTATTTTTTCTTATGTTTTCCATACTTATTTCTTCTTATATTTGAATGAATAGGAAACCAAGGCCAATTTTGAGAGGATCATCATATCATATTATTTTCATTTCCATTATAGTAGGCATTAGTAAGAAGATAGATTGCACATTCCACCCATCCATATCATATCAAAGACTTCTGCTATAAATGTATATATATTTGAAACAACATAATGGACAAGATTGCTCATAATTGGTAATCTATTTTGGTGTTCAATTGTTCTGTTAAATTTCATGCTTATCTGTTATTGTGTTGTCTCCAAAGTGGTTTGTTTAAATTCATAAGATTTATTAGGGCACATTTGTTGTTACTATGTGATTATTTTGAGTTATGAATGAAATAGAACATCTTATTATCAAATATTCTCCATGACTGTGTTATCATTTTGTATTTTTCCTTATGTTTTCCATACTTATTTCTTCATATATGTGAATGAATATCAGTTATTGAGCCTCAATACTATGCTTATGTGAATGAATATGCTGATACAGTAAAGCATTTACTGTGGATGTTTTTAGTTACATGTTCAAAATTGTGTTCAACATAAAAATGGAAACTATTTAAAAATAATAAAGTTAACAAAGTTGCTTATTTAAATAATTGTGAGTTACATGTATTAATATTTTAACTTTTGTGCCTTCACAAACATATGTTGATACAAAATGAATGGAAGAAGCATCCAAGTAATCGTAATTTTTTCTGCCAACAATTCATACCAAATATTGAACAATTTAAGCATATTGCAATAGGTAATTTGTATCAACACAAATAATATTACTAAAGCATTTCAAAGTTTGGGCCATAAGAATCATCCTTTTTTAAACATGGATTGCAAATAATTCTGAAAATTTAGAAGTCTTGATCATTAACATTATTGTCTACTACAATGTTATCCAGTGTATCATTGTCAATGTTCATATGTTCTTTCAAGTATTTAATATTATCATCATCCTTATCTTGACTTGCATCATCTTCATCATGATTGAAATTTGACTGTACACCATCTATATTGTTAGCAGATGTATTTGGATCATCATTTTCTATAACATCCATATTGTTGTCTTCCATAACATCATCTAACTTTGGATTGTTGTCTTCTTGTGCCTGAACATAACCATCTTCAACATCATTATGGATGTCAATTTCTTCAATGTTCTCTAATCCCTCTCTCTCTCTCTCTTTTTCCATCATTTTTTTGCTTAGTATCCACAATGTTTCATCAAATACATGCCTTAATCTTGGACCATAGTGTATGACAAACATCCATTTCAGGTCCAAAATATCTTCATAGAAAAATACCTGCACATGAACGAAATACATATATTAGATGCTATAACAATTTTATTGATTAATAAACACATGTATATATTCACAATAAACTATGAAGTAATAGATTAATGATCACTACCACTTCTTGTTTGAGTTAAAGAAATACCTGCTCACAATGAATTGGTAGAACATAAGTGCACTCCTTATCCTCAGGTAGGAAGCATGAGGAATCTATAGAAAACAATACACTATGGGTATCATGTCTTCGTGTCCTCTCAAATGCTTCATATCATCTACACTTAAAAATACAACATTTAAAAGAGTGGTAATCCAAATCAATAATTTCTTGTATTTTACCAACATATTGTAGATTCACTTCAATTATATTCTTATCTTTTGAGCTTGATCGACTGGATTGCTTGAAGTCAATCATGATGCCACAATTGAAGGATCACCTCTTTACATCTACACTTTCTACATGATAATGTCGACCATATACCCATATTGCTGGATATTTCCTCGCCTGTGAAAGACCATTTATTTCAATGAAAACAAATATAATGATGAATATTAAAATAGTTAATAGTGTCAAAACTGTAAGGAAACAATATTTTGTAAAATTCCAACTATACCTTTCTTTCACATCCGCTAGACATGTTGATTTCATCTTTTGTTATGTTTGAATTTGTACCTACATCTTGTATTTGATTTTGAATTTGTTCAGTAACTCATTCTAGTGTGCAATATTTTCCCCATTCCCCAAGTAAATTAGTGGGAAGTGGAGTATTCTTTGGGTTCAATCTCTTAAATTATCTCCTTGCTTCTAACACTTCTTCTCTCTTTTTATCATACAAATCAATCCATTTGTTCATAAAGTCCATGTGGTACAGAATGAACTTGTCGAGTATAGAACTTTCGTCTACACCTATTACATGTCAACATGTTTATTTCAAACTCCAAATGTCATGATGTTAATTAGACAAATAAATTACAGAGTAAATAAATGATTGCAAGAAAACAACCACACTAATCATGAATTTACTTACTAATTTCTACTTCAACACCATTAGAGTGTGGTTTTTCTCCATCAATAATATTTGATGCTCATTCTTGTTTTCATATACCTCTCAAATAAAAACATCCACCTCATTGATATGACACCCACAAATTCAATGTCATCGACTAGGTGTATAAGTAAATGGATTTGTAGGTCCATGAAACTTGTAGGGAGCTCCTTCTCAAATACACATACAATTTCTGCAATTTCCTTCTTCCACTTTGACACTTCAAATTCGTGGATCTCCTTGGAGGTCACCCACCTAATATAAGAATAGTAAATTAGTATGAACCTTTAGTCACAAATTAAAATTCAATATAATATCTCTATGTCTCTCACACATGAACATTTCATATAACCACATACCTGTAAATGATGACAATCGACTTATGGCATTCCTTAAGTCAATTGTAAGACAATAATCCTCCATAATTTCTAATGGAATGATGTGCTATCAAACACATTTATGAAAAGGTCATTAGTAATTTTTTCTCACTTAACAAAATATCAAAATATATTTAGTACTTAATCAATGTTACCAGTAAATGTTAAATGATGATATATAATACCTTCATTAAATTATGAAAATCATGTGTTTGAAATCCTGTGATATGTCCATCAACTGTAAAAGCTTTAGCAAATGATGAACCATAGCTAGTAGGTTTCCTTATTGAACATATGAAATTTTTTAGTTGGTTTAGCTCTTTTTTTTCAAAATCCATGGAGCTTCGGCATATGTTTCATTTTCCCTATTTGGCCACAAATTTTCTCTATCAAATTTGGTACGTGAAAGAGCAATATCTCTCCTCAAAGACAATGTGTCCTCTTTTCCTGATATATGTCAAAATATAGAATCTAGGACATTTTTTAAGATTTGCATAGGATCTAATAGGTGAGATATTAATAGATCCTTCCAATAAGGGAGCTCATAAAATATGGATTTCCTTTTCATTCATTCTAGCATATGAACTACAACTTGTTTTGGTTCTTCAATTGAATGACCCTGATAAAAAAAAAATCCTCCCAAGATTTTAATTCAACATCTTCATACTTCTTAAGCTAATCACCTGGACCCATAATCATGGGAGGGCCTTTATTTTTAACTTTTCCATCAAATTGATTCTTCTAGCGATTTATAAACCTATGATCTAGTGGTAGAAGAACCCTATTGTTTGTGTAAATAAATTTATGTAGATCTTTAGAATATCACCCTTGAAATTGTTCTGCACATCTTGGACATGCAAATATCCCCTTTGTTTGAAGCCCTGTAATTCAACAAGTAATGTTAATAATGTTAAAAAAATAGTATAAAACTAAGTATGAAAGTTGGGATGAAAATAAATTATGAGTGTAAATACGTAAATATTTTATCTTACCAAAACAAACACCAAGTCCTGGGAAACCATGAATAGTCCAACATAGCACACTATACAACATGAAGGACCTATTTGATGGAGGGAGTGATATGTCATACATTCTTATGCCTTTCCATAGTAGTTGCATCTCATCAATAAAAGGCACAAGATAAACATCCATGTTTTTAACTTGATGTTTTCCTAGAAAAATGAGAGTTAGCACAAGGTACTCCTTTCTAACACTCATCCATGGGGAATATTGTATACTATCAATCCAAATGGACAAACACCATAATTTGGACTAAAGAAAGAGAATGGGCACACTCCATCAATTGCAAGACCAAACCTGATACTGCAGGGTTCATATTTGAATTTTCTTGGCCATTTTTCCTCTATGTGTTTCATTGCTTTGGAGTCGGCCAAAATTCACATGAATCCATCTTTAGTCCTGTTCTTTGCATGCCAGTCCATAAATTGTGCAAGTGACTTGCAACAAAACATTTGTTGAAGTCTAGGTATAATTGGCATGTGACGTAAAACCTTCTTTGGAACTATAGGACCTTATACATCTGTACGATCTATCTCTTCTCTTAGCATACATGGAATTCTACCTTGTTCTAATATTCATCTTAAATGTATAAAATGCAATCATTTTTACATGAATGAATTTTCTTATATTCAATCCCCAACTCAACCAACAATAGATGTCCCTCTCAACAAGTTGATGGAAATACAATCTCTTTAGAGAATATTTTAGTTTTTAGTGCCCTGTAAGATTGCTAGAAATTAAATCAATTGAATGTTTGACTGATGATGAACATGTTTGATATGTCAATCTATACTAGGGCTGTTTATATACAATATATGGTTTAAAATTCCCTTAAAGAAATATAAACGAAGTTGATGAATGTTTATGAATTGTGTACACCAATTGACAATGAAAAGTAAGAAATAGATTTCAACTCACTTCAGTAGGGTAGTGAATCCTTTGTATGACCAACCAAATAGTGACTTGATTTCTAATAATATTAATGTGCATGCCAGTTGTGAGGTTCTACTTGCACCTTATTTAAACACAAGTGTCTTCGTTGCTTGCTTTATGGAGTCTTTCAGGTTGTTATCATCAATATTACATTGGTGGTAATTACCCCTGCTATCATCGTTACTATCATCCATATCATCATTATTGACATTATTGTTTCCATCCCCAAAGAAACTTGTAAACATTTCATTCAATCCTTCTTCATGCACTTTATTTTCCCTATCATGATCATCATCATTAAGGCTAGGTGGCATCTCATTAGTGTATGCATATCTCACTAGCTCTTCAAATTTCTTAGGTGGTAGTAATCTCTTCAAACTTGCTTTGTTCACCTTGGTATTTTTTAAAGGATGTTTTGGATCATCCCATCCAAATATTAATAACCCAGTTGGATCATGGGTATTAGTATGTGTTTCATCAACATCTTCTACCCATCAACAAACACAAGCATTATTTAATGTTTTCCAACAATTGGATAAATCATAAATGTATCAATTTCAAAGAAATATAATCAAATGTGGCTTAAAAAATAAAAATAAAAATTGTATGAACATATATACATCAATTGAATAATGGAACATTATTTTATAAACTATCTTTTTTATACAATAATTTAAATAAAACACAATTTTGACAACATAGTTTATAAAACATCAGTCCACACTCATTTATTATTCTTTGGTTTTTTTCCCTTAAGAACATCCTTAGGGAGACCTTGTTCCTCCCTTTCCTTTCACGCAAGAGTGCATTTCAAGAAGGGGTAATTCAATCAATACCTCATCCCCAATGGTAAGGTCCTTAATAGCCTCAACCATTATCAATCTATCAACCTCTCTTTCCATATCTCCATTTTTATCATTTATAACCTCAACAAATTGAAAATTCAGTCTTACATTAGGGTCCCTTCCCTTACTACTATTTATAAATCCTGTAGTATTTTTGTGTGTGTATGCACGTCCATCTATATACATAAGATGATCTCTATTAATTTATTTTCCACTTTCCAATTGAAGACGATGTGTATACATATTTTAATTTAGACCATATGTTGACATGCTAGGCTTATATTTTGCTAGCCTTCTCCATTCACCACTATAATATGATGGACCATAATATGGCATTAATCTCCTAGTGGTTTGTTCTGAATTATTTCTATGTTTAGATCCCACATGTACATTTTGGACAATAAAGAGGCCTAAATTCGCCCCATGAATATTGGAGGGTCGTATCATGTAGTTGTATCCCCAAAATTGAAGCACCTCGTACACTCTAGGTTGTTGTTGATCACTATGCCAAGCACAATATAGTTGATGATCAAATGTCTCTTTGTAAATTGATCTCAAACTCATGGGAAAGTCATCATCTCCATCACATTCATTCTCATAGGGTATGTAGTCCACCTTCCCCCTGTCTTTAAGCAAATTGTGCATCTTTAAATCGGTTCTTGTTCTGTGACTTGTTTTCATCAATTCCTCATCTTATGAGTTGGTATATTGGCACATATTTCTGTTATTTTTATCATATGATAAATGATCATTGCCCTCTAGGGTGGAATTCGGTGATCCAGGAAACTATAAACCAAGAAATTTATCCTACAAGTATCCATTGAGAAAAATATTAGTTATTTAAATAATATAAAACAATGTTTAAACAAAGTATACATGTTATTTATATCAAATTGGAAAATTCCTTACTACAATTCCTATTGGATTTGAATCGATTGTAGGAGGCATACTATTGACTGGAAGTTTATAATATATTTAATATCTTTGTACAATTTCTCGTTTGAATTGTTTCTTTCCATGACATACAAAACACCCACAAATAACAATTTTCTCAAGTATTCATCCCATGTACTATAGTCTTGACCAACCTCTTGTTTAGTGCAATCATCTATTGTGTCTAAAAGATCCATTGTCATATCCTCTTCCACCCACCGTCGTCTACATGATTTAACAGTTATAGGTCCATGTCCATGTACATATCTTCTTCTTTTGCTAGTTGAATGCTCAGGCTCTGCATTTGCTCCAATATCCATCTAAAATAATCAACAACATGCATTAATTTATGTAAAGATTGGATAATACATTATAAATTTCAATAATACTGTGAAAAAATATGGACGTCTCACAAAATGCCATTAGATCATTTTTTCCTAAGTTAAGTCAAAATTTGAGTACCTAATGTCTCGCTTCATCCATTATGTCCTCATTTGATATGACATGATTTGTTGCCATGGCCTCATCTCACCCCTATAATACACAACATAGTAAATAATGTTTACTACACCAATTATATCATTTCAATGAATATGATATCCAACACAAAACCTCACTTTAGTCATATATTTTCTCAAAGTATTCATCCCATGTATTATAGTCCTGACCAACCTCTTGTTCAATGCAATCATTTTTTTTTTCTGCATGATCTGTCATATCCTCGAACACCCACTGTTTTCTACGTGATTTAAGAGTTTTAGGTCCACATCCATGTCCTATTTTCCTAGTTGAACACTTAGGCTCTATATTTGCTCTAATCTCTATCTAAAATAATCAACAACATGAATTAATTTATGTCAAGATTGGATAATACATTATAAATTTCAATAATACTATGAAAAAAGATGGATGAATCACAAAATGCCATCAGATCATTTTTTCCTAAGTTAAGTCAAAATTTGAGTACCTGATGTCTCACTTCAGCCATTGTATCCTCATTTGACATGACACGATCTATTGCCATGGCTTCATCTCACCCCTATAATACAAAACATAGTAAATAATGTTTAGTACACCAATTATATCATTTCCACGAATATGCTATCCAACACAAAACCTCACTTTAGACGTATATTTGACATATATTTCACACTTTAGATGACTCATCTAGTTGTATAGGGGTCATTTTTGAGTTCACAAATCTAACCTCTATTAGTTTTGCACCCATAAAATTGACATGGGATAAGGAATAGATAAAATAGGGAACCATGATTTCTCCCTTGGTACATATGAAGATGAAGTCAACTTAGGATCAATTTATTTATCAACTTCCAAGAAAAATACATCATTTTGCACTGCTAGGCACTAAATTAGGTGTACTTTGGGCCGCCTTTTGCATCCCAAATATATTACATTTTTTTGGCTAGAAGGTGGTGCTAAATTAGGTGCACTTTTCTACATTGACTATAGCGTCGACTACTGAATCAAGAACAAAAATTTAAAACTTCTCGTGTCAAGAAGGAAGAGATTATAGGAGAAAAAAATTGTGCAAAGGAAGAGAGGAGAAAAAGGGGGAAAATGGTGTGAAGGAGGGCTACAAGTAAGTAGATCGTAAATTCAATTTAGTTTGCGACACATAGGTAAGGTTACAATTTTTTTTTTCGTTCCCACATATATTTTTGTTTGGATTAAATGGATATATTGTGAAGAAAGGGTTGTGAATATTGTTTTGTTTACACACAAATCATTCAAGTCTCATGTGGTTGCAAAAGATGAGGGTAAAATTGTAGACATTGCATTATTTCCTCCGCATCTGAGAGCAGCGAATGTGTTTTTGAAACCCCAATGCCCTGGTTTGCTTATCATTCCCATCCCAAGATTTTGGTTTCCGATCCAATTTCACAAACCTTCCTTCTATAAAAAAGTAGTTGAGTGCTTTCAAGACAAGTAATTAAACTACATCTGCCCCACTGCAGCCAGGTCATGTGGGAACAAAGGTTGATCGGGACAATACGAGGAGATAGGGATTTTGATACGACAGATGAATAATAGATCATTTCCTCAAATTTGTGAGACCTTCGAGCTTAAATTAGCTATTACTAATTTTTACTTATTCTTTTACAGAATTTGCATATGAGAAGTCCGAAGCATGGAGGAAGTCCGATGAGGAGAGTACGCATGTATTTGAATTTTATCATAAGATTATATCAAATTTATTAAATGATTTTTAAATTTTATTTGTGCATAGTTAAATTGTATTAGTATATTTTTCAGGACAAGGCCTCCAAGGCTAGGCTTCAAAAACTTTGTGCCACACATCACGGTGGCCAGAAAGGCTTACAGGCCTTGATCTGTAAATTTGTAAGTATATTTAATATGTTAAATGATATTATTTTTAATTCCCTAGGAAAAAGTAAATGATTTCATATTAATTAGTTTAACTAGTCCATGTGCCATGTTTTGACAGGAGGATAAATATGGTTGACATCCAAAGCAATTTGAAAAGGAAAAGTTACAAAGCAAAAAGTGGGCTGATTTTTTAATCTAGATGGAGAACGAGGTTTCATAGTTTACTTTCAATAACTTAGTTGGATATTGTTGTGTTAATATGTCAATTTTCATTTCTTGTGTTTAGTTGTTTATTGATGCATAGGATGAGTTCTAAAGTGCTTCTCTATTGGCCCTAGATCCCACTCAATTGTCCCATTATTTCATGTTGAGGAAAAAATATTGTTTGCCTTAAAGGGTAGTGGGTGAAATTCATGCCTTATTTTCATTGCATATTTTAATTAATGGTTGCTATCTTTTAATATCTCTTAAGTGTCCTCATTTAAGTTATGAGTTGTATCATTTGAGTATCTTAGTTCCATGTTGACTTGATTTATCTTCATTTCTCTCAAACATGGTATCTCAAGGAGTGCTTCCTTGAATTCATGTTTCCATTCTACTAAGTGAACCACATGCATCTTTTTCATCCTTCCTCAGGATGGTGCCATTCTTTTAACATGTAAGAATGTTTTGATGCATCTTGGTAGGAATCATATAGATCTAACACATCCTTCTAGTCTACATCACTTGGCGTAGCTAACCAGACACTTCATTTGTCCATCTAATTTTTAAAAAGTAGTAAATTCCTATCTTCCAAGTTAGAAAAACTCCATAAATAAAGAAATCAGCAGTAAAAAACCTGCAACCTGATCTGATCAACATAGAGAAGTGTGTAATAATAGACTTCTTAACATTCAAAAGATAAATGGAATATCCTTAACACCAAGTAGAGATATCCAAAAAAGCTAACTAAAAACACTAATGTGCTCTCACACATAATGGCGTAATGGCTGGTTGTCATAAAAGTCAAACTATCAAAGTAACAACACTAATCAAGTTAACATATATGCATCATTTGCATAAGCAATTGAACCATTTATGTGCATGAATAAATAGTAGAAGTATGTAGATGAACTCAATTCATCTAAATTTATGCCTCTTGTTAGGAATTCCTCTTGAATCTCTAATATCAGGTGCCTGAGACTTCCGTGTAGCTTTTACCTTTCATCACCGCCTTTCCTCTTCACTATCAGACTTGTCTCCTTTTTCCTTATTTGCATTTCTAGCTTCGAATTCTAATTCATCCCATGTTTTACCTTCCTCCCCTTCAAAATCTTCTTCTTCATCCTCATCTAACTCCACAAGAGATTCATCTTCTGAGCCTTCCTCATCTGATTTTGATTCCTCTTCTACATCAGAGGGCTCATATCCTTGATCTGACTCTTATGAATTATTAGAATCAGAATCACTAGCTTCCATATTCAAAAATTCCCAATGACCATCTTCAGTAAATTTGTTTGGATCATTAGTAATAGTCTTCAAAATTGACCACCAGTTCAAGTTCATTATGCTTTCATAATACTTTATATCCATGGAGTTCAACCATTCCTTGATGCCATCAAGTGAAGATTGAGGAATGACATCAATGCAAAGTACATCCCACTCAAATTCTTTGAAAATAATAGCCATATCAAATTCTTTTTCCCAAGTTCCTACTCTCTCAAGGTTAACAATCTCAATCTCACTAATAGTGATTACTAAGAAAGGTAATTCCACCAACTCTACAAATAGTTTACCGTAGTAACAATAAAAGTAAAGGATTTGAAAGGAACTCCATGAAAACCAAGCTCTCTAAATGGTACATCAAACTCTAGTTCAAAATATTTTAGATGAGGCTGCTCCCATAACTCTCTTACTAGCTTGAAAAATCCTTGAAACTCTGCATTGATATTATTTTTCTTGTCCTCTCTTGTTGTTCTTCCTCAATTTCATCAGGATCATATATTGACCTTCTTGTCCCTCCTAAAGTTTGGACCACATCCATTACCTCCACATAAAACTGGACATCCTTGGTCTTCTTGGTTCCCACGCCATGATATGGTTATGCAAATGAAAATGAAGTAAATTAAGCATCTCCTTCTCAATTGGCTAGAGGAATGCATGCTTAATGTTTTGATACATGATATCAGCTCTCTCTTCTACTCCCATCGTTGAATCTAAAATCCATTATGATAGGCCTCTAGAGTTCCACTCATCTTTCTTCCTCTTCCACCAAATGCTTGCCTGATCCACAAGTCTCCAGCCTAATTGCCTTTGTTTTTGAAAGTTGAAGTTTCTCCTAAGTCACCAGTGTAGCTCTCTTTTCCTTTTCATAATCTTTCATTGCTACAGGCAATTAGCACCTAATTGATTAACAATCTCAATCTCACTAATAGTGATTACTAAGAAAGGTAATTCCACCAAATCTACCAAATAGTTTACTGTAGGAACAATAAAAGTAGAGGCTTTGAAAGGAACTCCATGAAAACCAAGCTCTCTAAATGGTACATCAAAATCTAGTTCAAAATATTTTTGATGAGGCTGCTCCCATAACTCTCTTATTTTCTTGAAAAATCCTTGAAACTCTGCATTGATTTTACTTTTCCTATCCCTCTCTCAATGTTATTCCTCAATTTCATCAGGATCATACATTGAAATTCTTGCCCCTCCTAAATTTTGGACCACATCCCTGGTCTTCTTGGTTCCCATGCCATGATAAGGTTATGCAAATGAAAATGAAGGAAAGTAATCATCTCCTTCTCCTTTGGCTAGAAGAATGCATGCTTAATGTTTTGATACATGATATCATCTCTCTCTTTTGCTCTCATGGTTGAATACCAAAATCCATTATGGTGGGCCTCTAGAGTTCCAGTCATCTTTCTTCCTCTTCCACCAAATGTTGGCCTGATCCACTAGTCTGCCAGCCTAATTTCCTTTGTTTTTGAAAGCTAAAGTTTCTCCTAAGTCACCAATGTAGCTCTCTCTTCCTTTTCAGACTCTTTCATTGCTATAGATCATCTGTGGTATTTAATAATTTGTACCACATGGTTGATGTGATTTGAATCCTTGGATCTAAGGGAAATTTCCTTAACATAAATACTGCTAGGGAATTTCAATGTTGGCATGTAGTTGGAATTAAAGCCGGTACCTAGAGCATTGAAAATTAGCCTTATATAAGAATTCCCTCCATCTTGTTTTCTTGTAACACTCTTGATGGTGGCTACATGAAATGGAACCATGATGCCATATATGGGTACTAGAACAACATCATTTTTTGTATCAACCTGAATCATGAGCTCTCTAGAAATGGGGATATATTCCACATTTTTGTATGAAACCATCTCAGTGAATGGCTTGGAAGAGCTATTTCCATCTCCTATACCAATTCCCTTGCAACCAATCTTCTTGTAGTCTCCTCATTATTTTGTAGAGGGTTGGAACTTAAGGTTATGTAATAGAATTTACAGTTGATAGTTAAATTGTATAACAATTTTTTTTATAATCTTTAGTAATGTTTATTAGAATTGTTGTGTGTTTTACATCATTGGAATCACATATTAGTTGTACCTTTTTTGAAATTTTATTATGGTATGTGCACTTTGATATGATGTAATATAGTTATGGATTTGTCTCGTATGTTTCAATATTAGATATTGAAACATAGATTTTTGGGACCTTATTGACTACTCTTGCACTTCTAGGGTTTTTCACCTAAAAGGAGGGAGATAGGGCCAAAAATGCTAATGTATCACTCAAATTAGGTTGTATGCAATGTTTTTTAATGTAAATGAACTTAAATAAATGCAATTGACTAATCTGAATGACCAAAAATGAATGCAAAAGTGTAATTACAACTATGTTTGAAAACACATTCTGATATGCAAACAACTATGTAAATGAAGAAATAATGCAAAATAGAGAATAAAGGGATGAAACTGAGTACACCTGAATGACTTGTAATGATTATGAAGTGTTTTTAATGCTAATGGAAATTACCGATTTTTTACAGTGGGACTCATTTGCCCAGGGTGGCGAATTAGTCCACCTACTGGTGAAAAACTGTCGGGAGCTGGTTTTTGTCTGTCGAGATTTAGAATGTGAAAAAACTCAAGTTTCTAATCCTAAGGTGGGACTCATTAGCCACAGGTGGAAAATCAATCCTCTCCCAATTTTTTGAAAAATTAGGAGACAACTCTGCAACACCAAATCTAGAAATGTTTGCTTGTCGGGTTATCAAAGTCAAATCTGCATAAAACAAACAAATAACTCTCTCCAAGCTTGAATTTGACTCAAGTTGACTTGAAGCACCTAGTTGACTTGAAAATCAATCTCCAAAACCTAATAACTTGTGAAATCCACATAAAAATATCTACAAACAAACATGCAATAGGGGAAAAATGATTAGGGGTTAGTGAATAGGGGTTTAACTTGGTCAAACCCCACTTTTGGTAATTAAACCCTTGAAAAGAGAAAGATAAACTAATAACATGAAAATACTATCAAATTACCTAACCCTTGATAATGCAAGTCTTAAGTATTGTCAATGGCTACTTCAAAGTGCTTGAATAGTGCTTGAATTGTTGATGTAAAGTGCTTGAATGCTTGAAATGTAGGATTGAATGCTTGAATGAGTGAGGAGATGTAAAATGAGATGAAGATCACTTATTTTGTACAATTCTTGTGCCTTAGTATCCATTCATAGCTCATCATAGGATGAAATCCAGTGATTTTGAATAAAATCCTGAAAGGAAATTTGAAATATTTTGAATTTGGGGCCAAGGGGGACTCATTCACCACCCATGGCGAATGGGTGCCACCTAGGACCTAAAATCATGTGTCGAGAAAAATATTCTATTTAATGTTGTTTTTAGGATAGTATTCAAAAATATACTTAATTAAGTCATATGAGGGCATAAAGGGTCCAAATTGGTGTAGGAGCACCAATCTACTTGGGTCTATATGTGATCAAGGTAATTTGAGATAGGTTTATTTAGGAGTTGTAGTCATTAGTTGTGTCAATAGGGTCCATTTGACCATTAGGGTGTCATCAAGATGTTAATGATCTCAAGTGTTTTCAAAATAATGTTTAAGTTGCAAATTGGTAAAGGATAGGTTATTACAACCTTGGAGCCAAGTTGGAGTTTAAGTCTTTTGGTTTAAATAAAGGTCATGAAGGCCACTATGTGGCGTGTCTAAGTCTTCTAGGGGAGTTACAATGTTAAAAAAATGTCCACTAGAGTGCATTCTATAGAATTTTTCCTATTTTTCTTTACTTTCTAGCAGGTGTACGGTCTGTAAAGAGCAATTAGATGCATGAAAAAATTTTAACATTAAAGGGGCATGTATTAGCATTCTTTTGCACCTAATTTGAGTTCCTAACTCACATTTTGGTGAGAGTTTGGTCCATTTTTCTGTTTATAGGTTTGTAATAAACTTTAAGGGGTTTGTAGTCTTAAAACATGATGTAAGACCCATCCATTTTGTATTTACTATGACTAAGTGAGATGGGTGTGGGATGTTATAAAATAGTGGGTAGGGTGTTAGGAATGTTTGTATGAAGAGTTTGGGGTGAGACAACATGACTGTCCTCTGAAAAGTTGGTGAAATTGTGTGAGATATGAGGATTTGAGAATGAGTATGAAGGAAGGTTGAGTGGAAAGTCTTTGTGAGAGTTTTGAGAGTTATTTGAGGCCATTTTTAGAGTGTTGGAGGTAGTTATAAGGTTGTAAGTGTTGTGGAATCATAGATTTGAATAAACCCTACCAGAACTTAAGGAAAATGAGGGTTTCTTGTAACAATGGGTAGAAGGAGGTTTGGGGTCCTAAAACTTGATGAATATGGGGTTTTTTCACTATTCTTTAAGATCTGGATGGTTGTATTAGGATGTTGTAGAGATTAAAAGGGACTTTCTTTGAAAAATAGACCTAATTGGTCTACTAGGACAACATTTCCTTGGGGTTTTGAGTCATCTATTTCAAAGGAGTTGATAGATGTTTTGATATATGTTTAGTATGGCCTTTAAGGGGATTAAAAATAGTAAAGTGTTAGGTTGTGGAGAGAACCATTGAGAAGAAAAGTTAAGGAAACTAGGTCTACAAACCTAGTAGAGAGGGTAGAGTCAAACTAAGAAAGCTAGTTCTTGAGGCTTTGTGGACTAGGTGGTTGTTTAGTCTAGCTTGTTTGGTGTTGTAGCAAGAAAATACCATCTGATTTTTCATCACAAATAAAGCATGAGAAAGGTGCAAATAGTGAAAATATTCCTAGAAGAGCGTGAAAGCTTGTTACAAGACTTTACAACACTTCACAATAGGACTTGTTGATGAATAAAAAGATGATTTTTAGGTAAATTGCATTAAATAAAGTCTAGAAGAATGTAGAAATGTCTTACAAAACTTCACAAAAACTTCACAAGACATCATTGTTTGAGTTTTAGTACCTAACTAAGCATGTTCAAGCCATGTTACAACATAAAATCAGAGCAACATAGTTCCAACACCATGAAACAAGACCTAAAAGGCCATGAAAATGACAAGGGGCCATTTTTCTATGACACATTTAGCCTCCACTTTAGTGAGAGGGTGAACCTACTTCAAACTCACACTAAAGTGTCCATGAACATCGCAGGGAGGGTTTAGATGCACTTACATTAGCAAGATGGAATGACAATGACCAAGAGGGATGATCAAGCCCCCAGGATGAAGATCCCATAGCAAACTAGACATAAGAACAAAAGAACACACAAGTGTTGAAATGATTTGGATGAAGCTTCGATCGTCAATCCAACTAGTTGTGGGAAGAGATCTAGTCTAATTGTTTAAAAAAGAGAATGTGTACTCACTCTGGGGCCACAAAACTTCAAGCTGTCTGTAAGGTGAGAAAGCCTAGTTGTATACTCACTTTGGGGCCATAGAACTAGTTGTCCATGGGGTGAGAAATCCCAAAAAGGTAAGATACATATGCTAGTTGGTATGCACTCACAAACAAAAAAGTGGCTATGGGGAAAAGTCATGCCGCTAGGTGGGCTTCCTACTCAACCATGCCAAAGTTATACCGCCTGATAACTTTAACAAGGCACCACAAAAAAATGATCATAAACAAAAAGGAAAGGTACCACAATCATGCAAGTTGCATTATGCAAGGTGGCAAAAAGGAATGCAAAATGTAATAAAGTAAATATGTAAAACGTAAAATGTAAAAGGTGAAAATATGTTCAAAGGAGTCTTGATCACTTTATGCAAGTGTAGTCACTCAGGGGAAATTGTGTCTAATGTCTTCCAAGAGAGGACCAATCAAAGAATAGTATATTCATAATTAAGGGGATGCAGTGCATCGCATTAGGCCACCAAGAGGAATGTAATATGCTAAGATAGATCACACATATGAAGGACATCACACCTAATGTCATCCACAAAGTGACAAACACATCATATAAACGACAAAGCTACACTAGGAAACAAGAGTGCAAATGAAATAATGGAAATGTATGCCCCCCCACTTTAAAGGAATTTCTACACATCATTCTATGAGAAATTACTTTAAAGTAGAGAAAAAAAATGCAAAATGAAAACAAGACATGAGAGCCAACTTGGAAAGCTATATGCCAAGCCATATGTTTCAAAGTTAGGTTGCGTCATGTCAAGGAAAAATGAAAAACAAAGAAATGGAGTTGCCCACCAAAAAAGAAATCACACCAAACACATAAGGGTTCTATGTATTTGGGGTTAGTATGTTCATTGCTGCAATGTTTTTGTATTAAAGAGCTTAGAACTGTCATCATTCCCTAAATACATAGAACGAGAAGAATGACACAAAGAGATCAAAAAAAAGGAAAATGAAATTCCATTTTGAGTCAACATGGAAGAGACATTGTGGTCTTAATGCTTTGCATCCTCCCCAAAAGGAATTTAACACAAGTGGAAAAGAAAGAAAATGAAAAGGTGAAAGAAAATGAAAAATATTTTGGGTCAACATGAAGGAGACATTTTCGTCTAATTTCCTTGTGTCATCTCCAAAAGAAAAACACAAAACCAAAAAAAAAGAAAGACAAAGACCTTGTGGGTCAACATGGAAGAGACATAGGGAATCTCTATGCTTTGCGTCATCCCCAAAAGAACACAAAACAAAAAGAAAAAAATACAAGGACCTTTTGGGTCAACATGGAAGAGACATAGGGCATCTCTACGCTTTGTGTCATCCCCAAAAGGAAAACACAAAATGAAAATGAAAAAGATAATTATGATGAATAGAAGAATAGAGGGAAAAATAGAAGAAGTGTACAAAGAGAGAGAACATCAAACACATGATATGGGGGAACATGATACACACATGAAAAGGAAAATAAAAAGAGAAAAGTAAAAATGCTAGTTTGGAGAATGCAAGTCAACCATCTAACAGATCATCCGCCTCCAAATCATGTTCAATGTATTGCGAGTGCGGTTGATTATCCAAAGGAATAATTGTAATTGTCAAACCAAGAGTTCTACCAGGTTCTTCACTTGGTGGAGAGGATGTATCATTTAAGCTCGTTTTAGATGAAAATAAATAATTTAAATCATTATGCACTTCTTCATCAATTTTGGAAATTTCCGCATCGTCATTATCATCATTATCATCATCAAGATTAATGACAATAGGAGGATGAAGGGTGATTTCTAAAGATGGATGTATCAAAATCTAAGGTTGTTGGATTGGTTCAATTTGTTGTGATTTTTGCACTGGACTGTCTTGTGGCGGGTTAGGAGGAGGGTGGTAATCTGTTACTTCTATCAAAGGTAAAGGTTGATTTTCTTTATTGTCTTCTATGTGAGATTGACGAGCAAGGAGATGATGGCGATGCCTTCCTTCCCTAGCACTGCAGTTCCGTTTAATTCTATTTTGGAGTTGTTGAGGTGTAGGAGAGGATTGAGTCATAGGTTCTTCTACTTCTGAAGGGGGAAGAAAGAAGAAACTGAAGAGGATGGATCAACCACTTTCTCTTTGGCTTTATACACTTGTTTAATTTGAGGAGGAACAATGGGGTTGGTTTCACTTTCTCTTGTTCTTTTAAATGATGGAGGGGAAGTGTTGAAAGGTGGTTGTTCAGGGGTTGGATGGGTTGCTTAATGTCAGAATTAGGTTGAAGCATGGTTTTTTCTATGATAGGAGGTGTGGAAGTGGATGGGGATGAGTTACAAAGAGATTATTCAGTTATCTTTTTGGCTCTAAACTTTTCATAGGCTATGAAAAAGAAATCCTTGCAAGAGGTGATAAGTTCCATGGGTTCAAGCCAGAAGGCTTCTAATGAGAAGTTACCTTTGGAAGATAAAGGATTAAAGCCACTATGTTGTATGGTTACTATCTCGTTGTCATGTGGAAACTTCAAGCACTTATGAACAACTGATGGGACCACTTTCATTGAGCAAATCCAAGGGAGGCCTAGCTGCAAATGAAATTGGTCAGATTGTGGAATAATTGAAAATGCTACCTCCAAATTTTTAGGTCATATTTGTAAGGGTAACATGATCGATCCAATCGTAGGGCATGCAAAACCATTATGTATTTTAATCCATGCAGTGGGTTTATTGTAATCATCTTGATATAGTTCATGTAATACCAAAAACTCTTCTATGATCACGTTCACACCATAAGAGATATCTATTAATATCCCATTAGTGGGCTTATCATAAATTTTTCCAGCTATGTAGAGAGGACCATCAGGATGATTTTGGAGTATGTCTTTAGCAAAAAAAGTAATATCAAGCGATTTTGTGGTTTGGCCCTTACGAGGGATAACATCTATCATAGCCACAAGGTTATCCATAGGACTAGGTTGGGTAACAATAGGAGTTGTATCATGTTGTTGATTATTTGTATCAAAAGTCATTACATCAAGTTTGGAAGGTTCACTAGCCTTGACAAACGAGGTAGTATGTTTCAGCATAAGATTGGTGAGAATTTGTAAATTTTGGTTAGGATGTGCAACAAACTTGTTGCCTTGATCATTAACACCTGCAATGGTCAATTCACCTGAATCAATGAGGTCTTGAACTAAATGTTTAAGATGCTTACAATGTTTGGTGTCGTGGCCATTTTAACGATGAAAATGGAAATAAGCATTAGGTTTGAAGGTAGGTGGTAATGGCTGATTTGGATCAAGTGGTTGAATAGGTGGCAAGTGAGCATGTGTTTTTGAATTAGTTGGTTCATTGTGCGATAAAGGGTATCGGGTAAAGGAGTGAATTGTCTATTCAGATCTCCATAATGATAAGGCACAACTACTCTAACACTAGCCACTTGATTTGGAATAGATTGGGTTGGCTGTGGTTGAGGTTGAGGAGGAAGATTAAGCTGTAAAAAGCCTCTATTAGGTTTTTAGAAGTTTTGTATGTTGTTTTGGTTTTGATTGGTGTGTTCTGGTTTGTCAACTCGGCTGGAAGTGGATTTTGAATCATGACTTGAAACCAAATTTTGGTAGTCACATAATTTTGTACATAAATTCATGAATGAAGGGAATTTCATCATGGTGATTTTATCATGAAGGTTGGTGTGCAAGTTTTTGATAAACATCTTCTGCAGATGTGCATCAGGAAGCTTGACATCAATTTGAGCATATAAGGATTGGTAACGTGAGATGAAATCCGTCACTTTTTCATTTGTGTTTTGTCTACATCTCATAAGATCTGCCATTGTCTTTTTAGGTGTCATGTGAACTTGAAAGTTACTAATGAAAGCATCCACCAATTCATTGAATGAATAGATGGAATGATTGGGCAAGCTGGAAAACCATTCTAAATCAGTGTCTTTCAAGGTTCTTGGAATTTTTTTTTCTAAAAGTTTATCATCAAGGACAAAGTCACTAAAAAAAATTGTATAAGCATTAAGATGGTTGATAGATCTCCTTTTCCTTCATATTTATCAAACTAAGGCATTTATATCCCTTATGGCATCGGGGTACGTAAGATTTCTAATGATAAGGGGTTGTTGTAGAAATGGTATATGGTTGGAGCAGATTGAACTTGAATGATGTTGTGAAGTTGATGTTGCATAGATGAAATGGTAGTGAGAAGTTGTGTAAGAAGAGGATCAGGGTATGTGGGTTGAGGTGGAAGGGAAAATGGTGATGGAGTGTAAGTGATGTTAGGGGAAGTGAAAGGAATGCTAAGAGGTGTGAAAGTGGTAGAAGGGACTTGTGATGCCACACAAGAAGTAGGAATGCTAGTGGAAATCAGGAAAGAAGTAGCATGATGCATAGTTGTATGGACTTGCAGATTGGTATAAGTTGGTATGGAAGCAATGGTTGAAAGGGGAGGAAATTGAGGTGCTCCTTGGCTTATAGGAATGGTTGTGGATTGGATGTTGGAAGAGGCATGTTTATTCTAAATCTCAACAATTTTCTTCATCACTTGCAAGCCAACATCACTTTCAATCAAACAATGAAGATTCTCAATGGCAGGTATGGTAGTTGTGGAAATGTTTTCAAGTGACAAGTCTTGTTGTAAATGTGCAAAGTACTCCTGAATATTAATGACATTTTCTTGCGAGAGGGAATTGTTTTGGTTGTCAACATTCATTGGATGGAAAGGTGAGGGTATGGAAGTGGTATTGTCAGGGCCTAATGCATGATTGTCCATACTAGGAGTAGGAGCTGATGAGATCCCAAGGTCCACAACGAAAGTGCTATCATAGATGCCATGAGTCTAGAACTTCGTCTCACTAAAGTATTATCAACAAGGTACCAAACACTCATGCAAGTACCACAAAGGAGGGATGAAGGAAAATGTAAGCTATTCTAAGAGCTCCAAAATACAAATAATAGAGGATTTTCTAACTGTAATAGAGATCCAACTACAAAAAATAGAAATGGAAACAAATGCTAGAAAAATGCCAAAAATGTTGTCCAAAAAGTGCAGAGGGACTGATTCACCCTGGGTGGTGAATGAGTCCCAGTATGAAGTTTTTTACTATTTTTTAGAAATTTTAAGATGATTTAAATGCTCTACAGTATGAAATTTTCAGATGCAAAATGCATATTTTTACTTTTTTCAATGAGATGTAATGCAAAAATGAAAGCTACATGAAGGTTTCACTAATACAAAATGAAAAGTCCTAGAATGCAATAACAAATCAATGTCCTAATTGAATGATAATGCAAATGGAAACTTAGGATGAAAAATTTGAATGCAATTAGAAATCTAAAGTGTTCAAAAGTTGGGTTCACCAAAATGAAACATAGATTTTTGGGACCCTATGGACTACTCTTGCACTTCTAGGGTTTTTCACCTAAAAGGAGAGAGATAGGGCCAAAAATGCTAATGTATCACTCAAATTAGGATGTATGCAATGTTTTTTAATGTAAATGAAATTAAATAAATACAATTGACTAATTTGAATGACCAAAATTGAATGCAAAAGTGTAATTACAACTATGTTTGAAAACACATTATGATATGCAAACAACTATGTAAATGAAGAAACAATGCAAAACATAGAATAAAGGGATGAATATGAGTGCACCTGGATGACTTGTAATGATTCTGGAGTGTTTTGAATGTTGATGGAAATTACTAAATTTTCACAGTGGGACTCATTCACCTAGGGTGGCGAATCAGTCCACCTACTAGTGAAAAATTGTCGGGAGCTGGTTTCTGTCTGTTGGGATCCAAAATTTGACAAAACTCAAGTTTCCAATCCTAAGGTGGGACTCATTCCCCATAGGTGGTGAATTATTCCTCTCCAAAATTTCTAAAAAATTAGGAGACAACTCTGCAACACTAGATCTAGAAATGTCTACTTATTAGGTTGTTGAAGTCAGATCTGTAGAAAATGGACAAATAACTCTCTCCAAGCTTGAATTTGACTCAAGTTGACTTGAAAATCAATCTTCAACACCTAATAACCTGTCAAATATGCATAAAAGGAGCTGTAAACAAACACACAATAGGGGAAAAATGATTACGAGTTAGTGAATAGGGGTTTTCCTTGGTCAAACCCCACTTTTGGTAATTAAACCCTTGAAAAGAGAAAGATAATTTAATAACATGCAAATTCTATCAACTTACCTAACCCTTGCTAATGCAAGTTTGAAGTAATGTCAATGACTGCTTCAAAGTGCTTGAATAGTGCTTGAATTGTTAATGTAAAGTGCTTGAATGCTGGAAATGTAGGTTTGAATGCTTGAATGAGTGAGGAGATGTAAAATGAGATGAAAATCACTTATTTTGTACAATTCTTGTGCCTTAGTATTCGTTCATACCTCATCATAGGATGACATCCAGTGATTTTGAATTAAATATCGAAAGGAAATTTGAAATATTTTGAATTTGGGGCCAAGGGGAACTCATTCGCCACCCATGGCGAATGGGTCCCACCTAGGACCTAAAAACATGTGTTGGGAAAAATGTTGTATTTAATGTTGTTTGTCAGGATAATATGCAAAAATACACTTAATTAAGTCATATGAGGGCATAAAGGGGCCAAATAAAGAATGAGAAAGGTGTAAATAGTAAAAATATGCCTAGAAGAGCATGAAAGCTTGTTACAAGACTTTACAACACTTCACAATAGGACTTGTTGATGAATAAAAAGGTGATTTTTAGGTAAATTGCATTAAATAGAGTCTAGAAGAATGTAGAAATGTCTCACAACAATTCACAACACCTTCACAAGACATTGTTCTTTGAGTTTTAGCATCTAAATAAGCATGTTCAAGCCATGTTACAACATAAAATCATAGCAAGATAGTTCCAAAACCGTGAAAAAAGACCTAAAAGGCAATGAAAATGAGAAGGGATCATTTTTCTACATCACAGATATATAACAGAAAAATAAATTATTGCATGAAATAAATAATAAATTTTCATTTTAAATGTTTTTTTTTTGCAGAACATGGGTCTTCCAAAAGATCAAGATGATCCTCATCATGATATAGATCCATAAAATATTGGTTTTTCCAGTACATATCACATGGCAGAGGATGATGATGACACAAATACAAAAGACACCGAGGCCAATGAAAATGATGATGATGACGATGACGAAAATGATGATCATGATGGTGGTGATGATGATGAGGCAGTTGCTAGTAGTACCCAATGACATTCATGATCATATAGATTGCGTCATGGATCATTGTTGATATATCGTTATGATGATGATGATGATGATGATGATGATCAAAATGGTGGTGATGACGATGAGGCAATTGTTGGTAGTATCTAGTGACATTCATGATCATATAGACTACATCATGGATCATTGCTAATATATCATTATGATGCCTCTTTTCATGGTTACTATCATATGTATCATTTTGATGGCCTACAATACCATATTATTGAGTTGTATCATATTGAAATTTATCACTTTCACTTATATCATTATGACATGTATAATCTTGACTTGTATTAATTTGAGTTAAATAATTTATCATTTTTACTTATATCATTTGTACATGTATCATTTTGACTTATGTCGACTGTTGGACATGTATCATTTTCACATGTTATTGATCTACTGGCATATTTCACTTTCACTTGTTTTAGTTATAAATGATGATGATCTTATCAGCATTGAGTTGTCAATTTATATATATTAAAAGTGGTCAATGATTTTTGGATGGATATTTATTACGTATGATGATTTTAATTTACTGCTCAGGATGGATGTTTTCAAATTCAATTAAATTATAGATATTTGACTCACTTGTTTTAATTATAGATGATGATCATGTTACAATAATTATCTTGTTATTTAATCATATGAGTTAAATAATTAAATTACTTACTCTATAATCATATGAGTTATTTAAGAGGCATCATATATTTAACTAATTAAATTGAATTAAAACATATTAAATTAATAAATGAAGCAAAACAAGAAGCATTTTTAGAAGCAAAAATGGAATCCAAACTAGAAACAAACCAAAAGAAATCTTGGAAGAAAAATTGGTAGCAAAACTAGAAGCAAACCTAGAAGCAAAACCGAAAGAAAAACTAGGAGCAAAACAAAAAATAGTTTTTAGAAGCAAAAAAGGAAGAAAAGCAAGAAGCATTTTTAGAAGAAAAAAAGGAAGCAACAATGGAAGCCAAACTATAAGAAAACAAGAAGCAATCTTGTAAGAAAAATTGGAAGAAAAACCAGAAGCAAACTTGGAAACAAAACCAAAAGAAAAATGGGAAGCAAAATTGAAGAAAAACTAGAAGGAATGTAGGAAGCAAAATTGGATGCAAATTTGGAAGTAAAATCAGAAGCATACCTAGAAGAAAAAGTGGAAGCAAAACTGGAAGCAAATCTAGAAGGAAAACTAGAAGCAAAACTAGAAGCAAATCTGGAAGAAAATCTGGAAGCAAAACTGGAAGCAAAAATGGAAGCAAATTTGGAAGCAAACCTGAAAGCAACATTAGAAGCAAAAGTGGAAGCAAGACCGGAAGAAAAACTAGAAACAAAACTGGGAGCGAAATTGGGAGAAAAACTAGGAGCAAAACTAGAAGCAAAATGGGAGCATAAATGGAAGTAAAAATGGGGGCAAGAATGAAGCAAAATCGGAAGCAAAATTGGAAGCAATACTAGAAGCAAAACTAGATGTAACATTGGAAGAAAACGTGGAAGCAAAATTGAAAGCAAAATTGGGAGCAAAACTAGAAGCAAAAATGGGAGCAGACATGGAAGCAAAACTGGAAGCCAACTTGGGCACCAATTTAGGCACTATTTCTAATGCCAATTTACAACACTATTCCCGACATTAAAGGAGACACTATTGCCAAAACCAAAATTTTGACACAAAATCCAGTGCAAAAGTAGGCACTAAAGATGACACAAAATCCATCAATGAAACGAAGAAACAGGTTTTCACTGACTTTGCGTAGATGACTCCAAAATGACAGACTCAAATACACTAAAATCCGGTGCAAAATTTTGTGCTAATTGCCTATTGTGTTGTTGTGTCAAGACTAGTAGTGCCTTCATAAATTTCTTTAAGACTTTTTACCTTTCTTGGAGGACTAGAGTTTGACTATGTGGAGAAGGTGATGTGCTCAATGAGGATGGTGTAATAGGAATTGAGTTGTTGCTGAAACCATGAGAAGATGGTACATCAAGTTCTAAATCAATGATCTTTTACTTTTACTTATTCAAATATCAATCCATTTCCAAGCTTCACTTTCATCAAAGATAACATCTCTACTAACAATCAACTTTTCAATTACAAGATTATACAAATGATAACCCTTTGTCTCCTCACAATAGCCAATGAAGATGCATTCCTCACTCTTGTCATCAATTTTTTCCTTTTTGTTTGGTTATGTGAGCATAATCAATAGATCCAAACACTCTCAAGTGTGCAACCCTAGGTTTTATCCCACACCATGCCTCATAAGGTGTCATGTCTTTTACACTTTTGGTTGGACACCTATTCAACAAATAAACTATTGTAGCAACAACTTCAACCCAAAAAGTATTTGGAAAACCCTTGGCTTTCAACATGCTTCTAGCCATTTCCACAATGGTGCAGTTTTTATGTTCAACAACTCCATTTTGTTGAGAAGTATAACTTGCAGTCAATTTCCTTTGAATTCCATTAGTTTTGCAGAAATCTTGAAACTCATTAGAGGTGAAATTCTCCCCCTCTATCTAAACATAGTATTTTAGTAGGACAACTAATTTGTTTTTCCACACTAGCCTTGAACTGCTAAAACTTGTTAAGAGCTTTTGATTTTTCTTTAATGAAGTAAACCCAAGTCCTTCTGTTGAAATCATCCACAAAGATTAAAAAATATTTATTCTTACTAAGAGACAATGTCTGCATTGGACCACAAATATCAGTATGCACAAATTCAAGAGGCACTTTTTCTCTCCAAGCTCTTCCTGTTGGGAAGGAATCTCGATGTTGTTTTCCAATAATGCAACCCTCACATACTTGATCACCATGAGAGATGAATGGTAGGCCTTTCACCATATTATTTTGAGAGTAATTTAAGTCCTCTAAAATTTAAATGTCCATATCTAGTGTGCCATAACCAAGATTGGTCCTTGTAATTAATTCTAAGGACTAGAGTTTCACTATATGCAAGTGTCAAAGGGAATATCCTTTTATGCAACATACCAACTTTTTCTACTATTTGATGAAATTTTTCCTTTTGTCACAAATGAAACATTCATTATTGTCAAATGTTGTTGAATAGCCCTTTTCAACTAGTTGTCCTATGCTCAACATGTTATGTGCTACCTGAGGAACATACAAAACATCACTTATATACCTTTCTTGACCCTGCTTTTCTTTGACTGCAATAGTTCCTTTACCTTTAACTTTGACTTATTTATCATCACCAAGTCTCACATGTGTTCTAAAGGACTCATCCATAGTTACAAAAATGTTTTTGTTTCCTGTCATGTGGCTACTACAATCACTATCCAAAATCCATACTTTTTTTGAGCCTTCCTTTGTGGAATTGCAAGAAAGGGGTAAGCTAGTATATAACTATTCTTTTTCTTCAGAAAAATGTGCATGTTTATGATTTTTCTATCAGTCTCTTTCATAATTCCCAAAATTTTTGCAATGGTGGCACTGTATATGTGATTTATCATAACTTGAATTTCTTTTTTGACCATCACTAGAGTTTCTTCCTCCAAAATAATTTCTACGTTTCCTAGTACTAATGCCTCTATTGAAATTATTGTTTCTTCCTCTTCCTCTAAACTTCCTTGTATTTCTATAAGATTTCTCTTCTAACCCTTTTTCCTTTTTCTTTGAGATACTTATCTTGATTTGTAAGGCCTCTTCAACTGGTTTTTTAGAAAACCTATTTAATCTTTTTTCATGGGTTTGAAGAGACCCTATAAGTTCATTTACAGAGAGAAGAGCTAAATCTTTTGACTCTTCAATAGTAACTACTATAGGATCAAATTTGGGAGGGAGACATCTCAAGATTTTTTCCACAATCTTTTGATCTACCAGAATTTCTCCATAGGATATAATCTAATTGACCAAACCCATAACCTGAGTAAAAAAATCTTGCATAGATTCTGACTCTTTCATAATCAAGTTTTCAAAGTCTCTTATGAGCATCTGAAGTTTAATTTTTTTATAATATCTTTTCCTTGATAAGTTCATTCTACAAAAAATCCTAGGCTTGTCTGGATTTTGTAGTTGCAACAATTCTAGGAAAAATTGACTCATGTACAGCCTGTTGAATAATAAATATGGCTTTTGAGTCTTTTTTTCCTATTTTCCTTTTATTGACCCCTTTATTCCTGAGTTAAGGCTATTAGGGTTAGAAGGCAGATATCTAACAATTAAATTTAGATTTGATCAATAAAATAGAGGAATAAAACACACAGAAAAATTAACACAGAGAATTTAATGTGGTTCACCCAATCTGGGCTACATCAACAAAAATGCAACCATCCAATGATTTTATTATCCTGTACAAAACTAATTACGATGTCACAAATAATCACCTTTTTCATCATATTGTAACTCTCATCCCAACCGCTTATAACAAGATTTTTAGAAGCTTCTAGAATTAGGGTTTTACAAAGTCAATTTTTTTTCTTTTTTGGTGATTTTTCCTTTTTTAGTGACAATGCAAAAAAAAATGGGAAATTATTTTTCTTAGGGGCTGCAGCCCCTGAACTCCCGCTTAGGGCCTAACCCAGCCCCAGACCCTGGTGAGGATACATGAAGAATGTACAATATAGCATGATTAGTCACCACATACCAACAATCTCCCACTTAGAGACTAATCAGGCTCCACACCAAACAATCTCCCACTTGGAGACTAATCCTAGATGACATCATTACACTTACAACTCCCACTAGAAAGAAGCACCTTGGACCCTACTGCTCTTTTATACTTGAAGTCAACCTTGAAGGCCAACCGAAGCCAAAGAGGATCTCAACTTCTCCCTTGTCACTATCTTCATAAACATATCCGCTGGATTGGCATCTGTATGTATGTTTTCCAGCTTGACCTATCCATCCTCCAAGATTGATCGAATGAAATGATATCTCAAATGTATATGTTTGGTTTTAGAGTGCAAGGCAGAATTCTTTGAAAGATGTATAGCACTTTGGCTACCTATAAACAAGTAATTTTCAGCCTGTTGTTTTCCCAACTCTTCTATAAAAAGTTACAACCATATCATCTCCTTTTCTGCCTATGTTGCATCAACATACTCTGCCTTCGTGGTGGATAAAGCAATCACCTTTTGCAACTGAGAAATCCAACTCATTACTATCCCACCAACTATGAAGACATAACCTGTGGTACTCCACCTAGTATCTATATCCCCTACCAAATCTGAGTCAACATAGCCTTTTAAATTAGTATTAGTGCTCCCAAAACATAAACATTTATTGGATGTACCTCTCAAATACTTGAGAATCCATTTTACTGCATTCCAATGCTCAACACCAGGATGACTCATATACCTGCTAACAACTCTTACAACATGTGCAATACCCGGTCTTGTGCATACTATGACATATATTAAACTACCTACAGTTGAAGCATATGGTACCTTGAACATTTTTTCTTCCTCCTCTTATGTCTTTGGACACATATCCTTAGTCAATTTAACATGACTGAGTAAAGGTGTGCTAACAACATTTGCATTCTCCATATGAAATCTCTGCAACACCTTTTCAACATCATCAACTTGAGATAAAAAATAAAATAGTTTTTCCTATCTCTTGTAATCTTCATACCAAGGATTTTTCTTTGCTATCCCCAAATCCTTATAGCAAATAAAGTTGCTAACTATTGTTTTAACTCCTTTATGTGATACATGTTAGACCCTGCTACAAGCATATCATCAACATATAGACATAAAATAATGTAGTTATCAACATCCAACCTCTTAAAATAAACACAATGGTCTGAATTACATCGACTGTAGCCATGCTCAACCATAAAGCTATCAAATTTAATATACCATTGTCAAGGTGCTTGCTTTAAGCCATATAAACTTTTCTTCAATTTGCACACCAATTTCTCCTGACCTTTGACCTCAAATCCTTGTGGTTGTTCCATGTATATTTCCTCTTCCAAATCACCATGGAGAAAGGTTTTTGTAACATCAATCTATTCTAAATGAAAATCTTTAGTAGCCACAATACTTTAAATAGTAGGAATAGAAGTCATTTTAACAATTGGAGAAAATATTTCATCAAAATTAATACCCTTTTTCTATGCAAATCCCTTTACAACTAATCTGGTTTTAAATCTTTTCTTACCTCCATCCTCCTCTTTCAGCCTATAAACCCATTTGTTTGGTAAAGCCTTTTTACCTACAGGTAACTTGCATAATTCCCAAGTCTAATTTTTTAGTAAGGAGTCCATTTCTTCTTCCATTCCATGCTCCCATTGAACCTTGGTATCCACCTGCATAGCTTCATCATAACATTCTGGTTCACTAGCATCAGTTAATAAAATAGAATAAAAGAGGGAGAAAATCTTTCTAGAGGTCTACTTATTCTTGAAGATCATCTAACATTCACTTGAGTTTGTGGTATTTGTTTTTGTTGTTTTTACGGAGCATAAGGAACCACTGGAACATCGCTATTTGGTGTATCATCCAACACTACATAATCATTTTCTTTCTTCTCATGCTTCTGCAACTGATCTTTGTATAACACTTTCTCATTGAATATGACATCCCTGCTTCTCACAATTTTTTTATTTTCAAAATCCCAAAGCCTATAACCAAATTCATCAATGCCATATCCAAAAAATATACATTTCTTTGATTTTGCATCAAGCTTGGTTCTATTTTCATAATCTACATGTGCAAATCCTTCACAACTGAAGGTCTTGAGAAAATAATAACTCACCTTCTTACCTATCCATGCTTCCTCTGGAATACCACAACCCAAAGGATTAGAAGCACCTCTATTGATTAAATAAATAGTATTGTTTACAACCTCTTCCCACATGTTTAAAGGTAGCCCAACATTCAACCTCATAGTTTGTGCACGCTCCATTATTGTTTGTTCATGCGTTTAGCCACTCCATTTTCCGTGGAGTCATTGGAACCATTTTTTTCCTATGAATACCTTTAGAGGAACAATAATCTTAAAAATATTTGTTGCAATACTCACCACCATTATTAGATCTGAGAAATTTTAACTTTTTACTTGTCTCATTCTCAACCAAGCTTCTCCATTTCTTAAAAGTTTCAAATACATCATATTTTTTCCTAAGGAAATAAATCCATACCTTTCTTGTTGCATCATCAATAAAAGTGACATAATACCAAGGGCCACCGAGAGAAGATACTTGAGCTGGTCCCCATACATCTGTATGCACAAGCTCTAATTTCTCATTTTTCTTTTGCTTCCCATCCTTGAGAAAAATAACTCTCTTTTGTTTTCCATACACACAACTTTCACAGAAATGCATATTAACACATTTCAGGCTTGGTAGAACATTATTTGAATGAAGTACTTTCATACCTTTTTCACTCATATGCCCAAGTCTATTATGCCTTAGTGCTAATTCAGAATCCACAACAACTATCTGATTTTCTACCTGCTGAACTATAGCAATTGTTCCTGAACATTGATTTTTATCTACAATAGCTAAAGTAGAAGGAACAATATGACCTGTAAAAATATATAAGGTGCCTACTTTCACACCTTTTGCTACCACTAAGGCACCTTTTGTAACCTTCCAATTTTTAGCACTAAATGTAACGATACAACCTTCATCATCTAGTTGCCCTACTAAAATTAAATTTCTTTTTAACTTTGGAACGTGTCTTACCTCATGTAGTAGCCAATGATTCCCATTCTACAACTTAATCTTGATTCTTCCCTTTCCAACAATTTGACAAGGTTCATTATCTCTCAAATAAACCAACCCATAATCCCCTTGGACATAATCAAGAAAATAACTTCTATGGGGCGTAGCATGAAATGAAGCCCCTGAATCTAACACCCAAGAATCATCAACATTATCAAGGGAAAGAATCAAAGCATCCTCATCAAATTTATTACTTACCACATTTGCCTCTTTATTTCCTTCCTTTTTGTCTCCTTTATTTTTTTGAGACCAACAATCTTTCTTTAAATGACCTGGCTTACCACAATACCAACAATCCCTCTTGTCTCTAGATTGGGACCTTTTGTCCTTTGATTTTCCTCTTGAATTCCCACAATTTTCAAAATTGTTTCCTCTCTCCTTTGTTCTACCCCTACTTTTTACATTCAAAACACTGCCTGATGTGGATGTTCCACCTGACCTTTTCCTACGAATTTCCTCACTCAAAATAACACCAACAACATCATCAAATTTCAATGTATTGAAACCAAAAACAAAATTGCTAACAACCATTACCAAGCTATTCCAACTTTGAAGTAAAGAACATAGAATAAAAAGAGCCCTAACTTCATCAAATTTTACATTTACAGAAGTTAATTGACTAGTAACTGTATTAAACTCATTTAAATGATCAACAACTAACCCACCTTCTACTATTTTCATATTAAATAAACACTTCATAAGAAATACCTTATTTGAAGTGGAAGGATTTTTATATAACTTTGCTAAGGTTTCCATCAACTCTTGAGTTTTCTTTGTTGTTGTAATATTGAATGCCACTGATTGTACCAGGCATAAACAAATGGCTCCTAGTGCCTTTCTATCCAAAAGATTCCATTCCTCATCACTCATTGTTGCTAATTGCTTGGATATTCCTTCCAACGGCCTCCATAAATCCTTTTGATAGAGATAATCCTCCATCTGTATCTTCCATAACTGATAGTTTTTCCCATTGAATTTATCTACCTTTAATTTACCCTCGTTCACCATTGCTCCCACTTAACCATGAGACTCCCACTCAACTATGAGACCTTCCTGCAGACTATAATTGAACACAACCTGCTCTGATACCACTTGTTAGGGTTAGAAGGTAGATATCTAAAAATTAAATTTTGATTTGATCAATAAAATAAAGGAATAAAAAACACACAAAAAAATTAACAGAGAGAATTTAATGTGGTTCACCCAATCCAAGTTGCATCCACAAAATCGCAACCATCCAATGCTTTTATTATCCAATGTAAAAATTATTACAATCTCGCAAATAATCATTGTTTTCATCAAACTGTAACTCTCATCCCAATCGCTTATAACAAGCTTTTTAGAAGCTTCTAGAATTAGGGTTTTACAAAGTCATTTTTTTTCTTTTTTGGTGATTTTTCTTTTTTTAGTGACGATGCAAAAAAAATGAGGAATTTTTTTTTCTCAAGGGTTGTCAGCCTTGAACCCTTGCCTGGGGCCTGGCCTAGCCTCAGACCTTGGCAAGGATACATGAAGAGTGTATAGTATAGCATGATCAGTCGCAACATACCAACAAAGACTGCAAGAGTTTGAGCATCTACAGGCTCTGTAAACCCTTGTTCTACCAACTCCCACAAATCTTGGGATATGAATAAGGTTTTCATTTTTATACTCCAAAAATCATAATTTTATCCTTTAAACACTGGGATTTGAGGCTAGGTTAAACTTGAACCATTGGTGGCCATTCTTAAATTGCAATTCACTCAATCTTGTTGGTGTAATTAAAAGTGTTGTACCTTGTCCTAGGTCATGATTACACCTTAGTTAAGTTTACTTAGGGACCACATAGGAGGTAATTCAAGAATTTCCACTTTTGGTGGACTTATCATGCTATTACTTTATCACATCCACCTTTCGTGGACATGTCATGTGATTACCTCTCCACCTTTTGTGGGATCCATCATTTGTGGTGATGATCACATTATCACTTTTCCACTTTAGGTGGAGTGATAGCTTTTCATAGTTGTCTCATGTCATAAGATTATGACACTTGTCATAATCTTATGCCCTTCTATGTTCTCACCTTGGCTATATAACTAAGGGGTCTCTTATGTACTTTTTCACATTCCATTCTATTTTGAATCATTGGAAAAATACAATTTATTCTTGTCATCTTGTTTCTATCTCTCTTATGCTTGTGCTTTCTATTAGGCCTCCAAATCTTGGGTGGCTACCTTCATAGCCAATTCTTACATGGTATCAGAGTGATTGGAGTGCCTTTGGATTGTCATTTTGGAGAGATTCTTAGAGAGTTCCATTTTTGGCCTTGTATTGCAAGTGCATTTTGAGAGCTTGTTGCATTAGATTTGAGCTCACCATTGTGTCTAAAGTGTTTGAGATAGTCAGATTTTCCTTTTGTTTCATCTTAGTTGGACATTGGAGGCCAAATCTACAAGGGTTTGAAGATTGGAGGTGGTTGTCAGATCCAAGATCTAGCTAAGACTTTGGAGCATTTTCAACCAAATAGGACATCTCCATTGTGCTTAGAAGGGCCAAAAACCCCTAAATCGACTACCAAATCATCAACTTTGGACAAAGTTGTCTGTTAAGGAAAAAAAATTGTTGGTCGAGCCGTACGACCCAACCATAATTACAGTGGTACAATTTTATTATTTAAAAAAAAAATCTGCGAATTTAAATATTTGTCAAAAACTAAAAAAAATAAAATAAATTCAATTATTATTCACAGTTTTTATTGTTTTGCATAAAGTTTCTTTTAAAAAAACTAAAAATAAAATAAAATTTAAGTCTGCAACTGTAGATTGTACCTGCAATTGCAGGTACTAACATACCCATAGGGTACGAGGGTACCCACGTGGCGTGGGTGACCGCACCACCCCTCACCATCAGTGAGCGACTGGTTTGAAAAATCGATGAATAAATAAATACTGACGTCATTTTTCTTAAAAATCTGGCAGTGGAAAATTTCTCGGCGACCAATTTCAAAAATCTGGCAAATATTTTTTCAAACGGCAGCAAAATATTCTATCTAGAAGATTCTAGCGACGGGAAGCATATTCCAACATTGGAAAAGGAATATTCTGGTAGGGGATTGTCAGCGGCCATGACAGGCAAACGGTCATCAAATTTAATCTGGAGAAAATCGTGACAGGCATACAACCATCAAATTTAATGATGTGGTTTGCTAACGTTAGCACTGCATCAACAACTTTTTGAAAATTGGCAGACCCCCTCTCATTTGAATTTTTTAATTTCCAATTCATTTTCAAATGCTCATATCTTGGTCATTTTGAGGCCTTTTTTAGTGCAATTTTTTTATTTGGGCTAATTTTTCATTCTCTACATGTTGGTGTAATTGGTTTTTGATTTTGATGCTTGGATTTTTTAGAAAATTCAATTTGTTATAGGTCTTGCTGAATTGTAACTATTTTTACAACTTTCGAGGCTTCATTTAGGCTCATATGAACTCCTTTTCAGGTGTCATTTTTTTTTCAAAGTGCATGATTTTTTTTAAATTTCATAATGGCGCTATCAGTTTGTAGTGATTGTGATCAGAAATTGTACTTTCAGCATATGGTCATTTTTGGCCCATTTTGACATTTGTAAAGATAAGATCTTAGTTTGGTCTTTTGTAGCCTACTTAAGGCTATTGTAAAACATTGAAAATTATAAGCCCACTTTGCTTGGCTTGCAAGTGGCCATTATACATGCACAAAGTATAAAGTGCCAAATCATCTTTTTTTGGGGGGGTTCTTTGATTGAGTAAATTTGGGGGGTGTCTTGTGTGATTGTGCCTCTCTCTCTCTATCTTGTTCTCTTTCATTTTTCTGCTATGGGTTCTCCTAAGTTTCCTTTGTTAACTCCACATAATTATGCTTCTTGGAAAATTGATGCTTGGAGTAAGTTAATGGAAAAAGGCTTAACTCATTATATTGATGGAACTGTTGTTGCACCATCTGATCCTAAAGCTGATCATATTGCTAATATGGATTGGCTCACTAAAAATACTATGGCTCTTGGAACTTTAAGGAAATATGTATCAAAAGATCTCATCTTTCAAATTGAAAAGTGTAAAACAATTAAAGAGGCTTGGGAAAAGTTTGGTCAATTGTATGGCCAAGTTGATGAGATTAGAGGTTATCATCTTGACAATGATCTCACAATGTTAGATCCCAAGAATTTTGATACAATCCATGAATATGTCACTAAGGAAAATGAGCTAAGAGCACAGCTTAAGGATTGTGGCATTGATAAAAAGGATGTACAGTTGGTCTACAATTTGTTGGGAAAACTTCTATCAGAATATGTAACATTTGTTTCTAGATTCCAAACCCATCGCTTGATAGTGGGTAGTTCTTTCACTATGCCTTCATTTGATGCATTTATAGAAATGATGATGTTAAAGCAAGCACAAATGATAAGCATGGGGGTTCTCAAGTCTTCAAAGTCCAAATCTTTGGTGGCTAATCAAGGGAATCAAGGGACTCAAGGAAAGGGTTCCAACAAGAAGCAAAAGCAATATAAGCCAAAGACATAACAAGATAAAGCATAATCATCCTCTCCACAACAAGGGAATTCTTCATCTTCTCCCAAGAAGGGAAATTCAAGCAAGAAGGAGAAACCAACTTGTTCGTATTGCAAGAAGTTTGGTCATGGTGAGCATCATTGCCACACTAAGCAAATTGATGATTTGAAAAACATCATCAAGAAGAACATCAATTTTCCATCTACCTACAAAAAGAAGGATTCATCTCCTTCCACTTCCTCACAATCAAAAGGAAAAGGGAAAGAATTTTTGGCTACTTCAGGTTCTTCACAACAATGGATACTTGACTCAGGTGCCACTCATCACATGGGTTCTACAAGGGAACAATTTTCTTCTTTGGAGCCATCTAACGTATCTTACATCTTCATAGGTGATGATACTCAAGTGGAAGTTGAAGGTGAAGGTTCAATTGTCATAGATAATGGAACATTTGAGAATGTTCTCTATGTTCCTAACTTGAGCACCAATCTTCTTTCAATCTACCAAATCACTCACTTTGGAGATGACAAGAAAGTTGAGTTTCTACCAAATTTAGTTGTGTTCAAAGAACTTACAGATGATTCCTTGGTTGCAGTGGTACAAGACAATCACAACACATGGCTTTACTCATTCTCCCACTTTGTGCCTAAGTCTCCTTCTACAACCTTGCTCACTCATTCAAATTTAGAAAGTAAGCTTTGGCATGAGCGGTTTGGACATCTCAATTACCACTATCTTCAACACCTTAGCTCCAAGGACATGGTTACAAGACTCCCTCAAATCAACTTTTTTGAAGGTGTATGTTTAGGTTGTTCAATGGGTAAGCATCCTGAAGAGAATTTTGACAAAGGGATGTCTTGGAGAGCTTTGGAAGTTCTTCAATTAGTTAACAGTGATGTAGCAGCTCCATTTTTAGTGCCATCATTCTGCAAGGCTTTCTATGTCCTCACCTTCATTGATGACTACTCCCGCTTCACATGGGTCTATTTTCTTGTTCACAAGAGTGAAGTGTTTGAAATATTTATAGCATTCAAGGCTCATGTTGAGAAGCAATCAAGGAAGCAATTCAAGATTCTTTGCACTGAGAATGGAAGGGAATGTGTGAATAATCAACTTGAGGAATTTTGTACTCTTGAGGGGATTGACCTTCAACATTTAGTTGCATACACTCCACAGCAAAATGGTGTTGCTGAAAGGAAGAATAGAACCCTTAAGGAGATGGCTATCTGCATGATTCATGCTCGTTATCTTGGTCCTCAATTTTGGGCAGAAGCTATCAGTTGTGCCACTCACATCCAAAATCGGGTTCCTCATAAGGCTTTGAAGGATATGAATCCTTTTGAGGCTTGGTGTGGTAGAAAACTAGTTGTGGGACACTTCATAGTTTTTGGTTGTCCAGCTTGGGCATGCATACCTCTAGAGAAGTGCAAGGCATTGGAACCTCAGAGTAGGCCTTGCATATTTGTGGGATATCCTGAAGGTGTTAAGGCATATAGAATTTTGGATCCAGAAACACATGAGCTATTCATTGAGAGGAGTGTTCACTTTGAGGGAAACTCTCCTAGCTTGGCCTCTAATCCTCCTCTTCCTTCCTCCATAGTGGAAAGTGATGATAGTGACTCAGATGATGATTCCTTCTCAACTCCATCTCACAGGATCACACCTTCACAGGGTCCACTTGTAGTTGAGGAGCCTCGTCCTTCATCTCCTACTAGACCTTGTTGGGCTTGATAGACTCTTGAGTCAATAGGTTCTCTTGTTGGGGATACTTCAGATACTTGAAGGACTTGGTCACAACATCAGTATTTTCCACATGCTTATATTGCTAGTGCTTCAAATCCACAATCCTTTAAGGAGGCTTCAGGAATTCTTGAATGGGATTCAACAATGGAGGAAGAGTATAGTTCCTTGATGAGGAATCACACATGGCATTTAGTTCCTCTCCCTAAGGGAAGAAAGATGGTTCGATGTAAGTGGATCTATCATACCAAGTATGCAATGGATGGAAGTGTGGATAAATACAAGGCTCGCTTGTGGAAAAAGGTTTCTCATAGGTTCTAGGTGTTGATTATACAGAGACCTTTGCACTCGTTTCTAAGATGAACTCCATTCGCTTAACACTTGCTATTGTTGTAGCTCATGGTTGGGTTGTACATCAGATGGATGTGAAGAGTGCATTTCTTCATGGGGATCTTCATGAGGAGATTTGCATGGAGCAGCCACAGGGATTCATACAAGATTCTTCTTTGGTTTGCAGACTAAGGAAGTCTATCTATGGCCTCAAACAGGTCCCTAGGGCTTGGTATGCCAAGCTGGATTCCTTCCTTCTCTCAATAGGACTCAACAGGTGTCATTCAAATCTAAATGTCTACATTTTTTGACAGGATGACTCTCATTTTCTACTCGTGCTCTATGTTGATGACTTGATCATTACAAGGAGTACCTCATCCATCATTGGAAGTGTCAAATCTGCTTTGCATGACATATTTGATATGACTAACATGGGCCTTTTGTACTATTTTCTCAGGATTGAGATCACACAGTCAAATTCTGGGATCTCTCTTTCCCATCCCAAGTATTCTCTTGATCTTCTAGCTTGGTTTCACATGGCTAATTGTAAGCTTGCTCTGATTCCCTTTCTTTTAGGAGTCAAGCTTGAGGCTAAGTGTTCTACTCCACTTGTTGATGCCACTTTGTATCGTCAACTTGTTGGGAGTCTCATCTACTTGACTCACACATGCTCTGATATCTCCTTTATAGTTGGATTGGTTTCCCGCTTTATGCAAGGAACCACATGAGCTTCATTGGAAAGCAACCAAATGCATCTTGCATTACATACAGGGTACACATCATCATGGGATTCACTATGCAGTAGGTAGAAGACTTACCTTGGTGGGATATATAGATTCTGATTGGGCTAGCAATCTTGATGATCGTAAGTCCACTTCTAGCTACAAATTTCATCTTGGTTCTGGTCCCATTTGTTGGAAGAGTAAGAAGCAACATGCTATCGCTCTTTCTTCAACTGAGGCTGAGTATCGAGGGGTTGTTAATGCCACTACTAAGGCTATTTGGATTCAACATATTCTCACTAAGTTTGGCTTCACTATTCCATGTCCTATAATCATTCATTGTGACAATCAAAGTGCCATCCAAATCTTGAAGAATTTGGTTCACCATCAAAGGACTAAACACATTGAAATTCATATGCACTACATTCGAGATTTGATACAAGAGCAAGTAATTGATTTATAGTATTGTCCTACATCATAGCATGTTGCAAATATCTTCACAAAACCCTTCACTGAGAGTATATATCATCATTGCGAGCTCTCTTGGGGGTGTGGGATGTTTCATATAAGGAGGTCACTTGATTTCTTCATTCTCTCTTTTGGAGGGGCTTTTTCCTCACTCGAGGTTTTGCCTTCTCTTCTTTTTGAGTGCAGTTTTGTTTTGTTTCATCTCTCTTTTGGGGGGGAGTTTTTTCCCATGTGTTTTTCTCCTATTCTCCACTTTATGAGTTTTCATTGTATTTATACATGGGTACCTAACATGGCCTAGTTGCCAGGACCCATCTTGCATTGTTTTTTTTTTTGTGTACATTCTCCCTAAGTTGCACTTAAGGGGGGGTGTGGGTATAATTAAAAGTGTTGTACCTTGTCCTAGGTCATGATTACACCTTAGTTAAGTTTACTTAGGGACCACATAGGAGGTAGTTCTATAATTTCCACCTTTGGTGGAATTTTCATGTTATTACTTTATCACATCCACCTTTCATGGGCATGTCATGTGATTACCTCTCCACCTTTTGTGGGTGATCCACCATTTGTGGTGATTATCACATTATCATTTTTCCACTTTAGGTGGAGTGATAGCTTTTCACAGTTGTCTCATGTCATAAGATTACAACACTTGTCATAATCTTATTCCGTTCTATGTTCTCACCTTGGCTATATAACCAAAGGGGTCTCTTATGTACTTTTGCACATTTCATTCTATTTTGCATCATTGGCAAAATACAGTTTATTCTTGTCATATTGTTTCTATCTCTCTTATGCTTGTGATTTCTATTAGGCCTCTAGATCTTGGGTGGCTACCTTCATAGCCAATTCTTACAAATCTCCTCACAAAATTTTTCACTTCTCTGCTAAGAATAAACTCACCTAAATTTTGTTGACTGATCTCAAACTACCTAGGCTCTAATACCATTGTTGGTTTTAGGAGGAGAACCCACTTCCAAGAGAGAATATTTCAACACAAAAAATTATAAACAAAGTGGGATTTCATTATACAAAACAAAATAGAACATCTCACTACTACAACGATATCAAACCATTCATACATTAAAAAACACTAAACATATTTCATAATGTTCTCATGAAACTTTTCAATAAAACTACTAATAAATCATTTGTTCTAAAACCCACACTCATTAGATATATTTGCATAGTAAGATGAGAAAACAACCAATACTATATTTGCATTATATTGTATGAACAAAACAGAGTCACATGTCTTTACAAAAAAAATGACTAGTGCCAGAGGTCAGATAAAATGACACATCTGAGGCTATCAAATTATACTACTAGAGCCTTCTCACAAAGAACCTATAGGGGATAGAACAGTCGCATATCATAAAAAAAGGAATCATTTTTTATAAAAGTAAATCCCCTGTTTTTGCATATAGTTGTGTCGAGGTTTTAGGGAGGAAAACACTAAAATGTGTCTTGTTGCTTATAGGTGTTAAAAAAGTTTTAAAATCATTGTATTTACATCCTTGATATATATTAAACATTTGGATTAAAAAGGATAACAAAACTATTAACTGACAACCATAGTTAGGCGGTGGAGAATGCAACGTAGCTTCCTCAAACTGTTGTGTTGGCATTTAAGCATTAGTGCCTTCAATTTTAGGGGCTTTAAGCTTGAGCAGTCCTTAATGGTGCAAAACATTTTTGTGGGAAATATTTTTAAGAATGCACATTTTAGGTTACACTTGGTGAGCCATCATTAGGATGACAAATTAATTAGCATTTTGTTGTTTTGTAGAGTGGGATTGAAATGCTTAGTGCTCAAGAAAGAAAGCTCATTGCAACCAACAAGAACAAATCTCAACCTTTGGACTAATGCTTGGAAGGAATTGGAAACTTTTGGAATTGCAGAATACCTTTGTACATGACATGTTTACTTACTAGGGAAAGAACTACAACTTTAACCCTTTTGCAAAATCTATTGTATTGTTTTTCATTAATTCATGTTCGTAATTGAATTAAAAATGAATTTTTGTCTTTTAGGAACTAGTTCAAGGATGGTCTGCGTTGAGGATGGGTTACACAAGGTTGTTTCATACAGGTGAGCAACACCTGCAAGTATCCTCATGGGATTATTATATTTTTCTTTATAAAATGAGAATCACTCCAATTAAGGAAAATGGAGACAATTAAGTAAGATGAGTTGGGATGTTAAACATCAAAACAAGGGTTTTTTAATGCGACATATTGGGGTTAAAACTTCCCCATAAAAGGATTAGTTTGCGGCTCACTATACTTCCTTCGTCTTTCTATCTTGGGTAGAACCCCACATAAAAGGAGGCACACAAACAAGCAATTTATGGCATTGTTGTGGGCAATGGACAAGAATCACAAAGTCCATTGTGTGAAAAGAAGTGTTCTTATTGAAATGCTTGTTGTAGCCTTGCCTACAAAATCCATCAGATTTAATTCTAGAGTTGTGGCTGTATTGATACTCAGAAATAGCAATTCTAGTTACCCCACCATAGAATTGGAAGATGATACATATATCAAAGCCAAGGTGAATAATAAAACCCACCAAATAGATAACTAAGTTTCCATAAGGGTTTTAGATTCTTGAAAACCTAACTTTATAAATGAGTATAATGTGGTCTTTGTTGCTTCTATGTATTATCTCAAGCCTATTTTTCTTATGGAATTTGCATGTTTACTATTTTGTGTTGTATTTTCCAAGAGCTTTAGATTGCTTCTATTTGGTCTGCAAAGAAATCGCTACAATTGTTATTAATGATTGTTGGATGAACTTTAAGCTCTTTTAATAGAGGATTATGCACATAATATTTTGAATGGCATGTTGTTTCTGCTTGTACTTTTTGCCATCCACACATATCATCTTCATGTGACATTGCTACCTCCATCATTGCCTCTATCGTGGGTTGTGTGAGTTGTTTTGATTTTTCCAATGCCCATCTTCTTTTTGTAGTCTTGATATTTGATTAACTGATGTGGGTGTTAAGTTAGTGTCACTTCTTTAGTATGCAAATTTTCTCTAGGTTGATGTTTGTCAACCATCTTGTTTGTTTTGTAAGCTTGTCATTTTTGGACATTTTGAACTTTGATGTAACATGCTTGGGAGTTTTCTTTGCTTTGTAATTTTCAAAATCATTTTTTTGTGTTGTTTTTAGTTTCAATCGTCTTTAGTGACCTCTACTTCTTTAGAATGCTATTTCTAGTACATCCTTGAACTGTTTCTTTATGATGGGTATCATCCCATTGCTTTTGGCTCAAAATTGGGCATTCAAAGTACAAAGTAAATATCTTAATTTGTTCACAATTTAAATCCAAAATTTCCTATGAGAGGCTAAGTTTTTGACCATATCTGTTATAATGTATGGCTATAGGTTTTGATAGGTTATGATGGAGTAAATTTAGTCATTTTGACCAGGATTTTGGGAAGGTCAACTAGCTATGGCTTGTTCATCTACCCTTAGGGCCATAATTTTAAGCCAAGATTATATATTAATTTAGAAAATGGTGTAAGAGTTGGTTACATTCCAATCAATGATACAAATTTGTTCTAGTGATTAAATAGAAAATCAATTCTCAAAGGTAAATCTATTCAATTCCAATGCTTTAGTTAATTTTCACTATTGAATCAATTTATCACTAGTTAATGTATAATAAGAGTTTTCTTGACAGACTTGGAAACTGCACAGGCTCCCAATCTTATCATACAAGAAGCTCCTTAGATTTACTTAAAGGTTTTCTAGAAGAGTATCATCAAATTGTGCTAAGAAAATAGGAACATTCACCCACTCTTACTCCTCTCAGATTCAGATGGCCATGGGATGTCTTATTTGGAAGAATTTTTGAAGGAATAGTCACTATTGCTAGAGATGCAATGCATGCAATGACAACATATATTGGACAAGGTGGATGCTCGACACTTGAGGATGTTGTCATTCTTGGGAGATGCCCTAATAGACAAGTACATCCATGATATTATAGTCACAACTACCCTAAAAGACATGCATGCAAAAAATGGAAGCATAAACAAGGCACGTAAACTTTTTGACAGAATACTTGAAAAAAATGTCATCTCATGGACTGCAATGATTGCAAGATATGTACAAAATGGATTTGTTGAAAAATCTTTAAAAACTTTCAAGCAAATGCAATTGGCAGGTGTAAATCCAAATTACACAACCTTCACCAGTATCCTCCCTACCTATGCCAAAATGGGAGCTTTGGAACATGGTATGGACATCCATCAAAGCATCATGGAAGGAGGATTTTTTTCATATATAGTAGTGTAGTGTAGGAAAAAGTATGCTTTTTCACACTTAATTTTGGAATTAATAAAATGAACTAAAATATGCCTTAATTTAATGTTGTAATATGTATTTTACATATTCACATCAAGTTGAGGGCCTTATTAATTAAAATGGACTTAATTGTGCCTTAATGTGGTGTTGTAAAAGTGTATTTATTTACATTTTCACACTCATTTAGGGCTCTAAAAATTAATTGAGGTTAACTTTCCTTAATTGGGCCCTTTATTTCAAATCCAAGCCTAATTAATTACAATTTCGAAAGAGGAAAACCTGACATTCATTAATGCCATAACAAAATACTTATCATTGGAGAATGTGTGTCCTTGGTGAGTGACCTAGGACCTAATTTTTAATTATGTTTTTGGCAGTATTTTATCATATTCAAATGTATATTCACATGTCAGCTTGTGATATTTGAATTTTGAGAAATTAATGTTACATACCTATGAATATAAGGTCATTTCACTAAGTTTCACTTAAGAAATTTTTATGAGATGAAGGGTAATTTTACAAGAGAATTATAGGAGCATTTCAAGATCATTTCAAGGCATTCAAGAGTAGATTTATTAGAGAATTATTGCAGCAATCAAGATCCAATTGTCATATCAAGGTCTTCTTGCATCATGCATGTTATTTGAGCTAATATGTTGATGTAGAGTTCATGATCCATTCAAGCATTCAAGACATTGTTTCAAATCATGTTTCAAGATCATCATACACATCCATTGAAGCCATTTCATGCAAGTTGCAAATCTATATTCCAAGGTTCATCCAAGGGTTTGGTGATTTGTGACATTGCATTTGTTCATTCATCATTCCTTTCATGTTATTTCATTTCATTTCAAGTTTTATTTACCAAAATGAGGTATGACCAAGGAAAACCCCTATTCACCAAAAATAAACATCTTTCCCCTATCCTTGTGTGTTGCAAATTCATAGGTTGAAGAAAATTTGAAGATCTCAAAAGTGCAAAATTGCAAAGTTGTCATCTTTATTGTCATCTCATGAAAAATCAACTCTCAAATTTATTTCTAATTGTCTAACTTTGAAATTCAAGAATATGGGACTTCATACATGGGAGTAGAGAACCCATAAACAAATTTTGGAAAGCCCTAGCCAGGACACATTCGCCATAGGGTGAATGAGTCCCCAGTTAACTTTTAAAAACACCTTTTTGTGAGAGGTACACAACATTTATCCCTTCCATATTCTCCATAAATTATGTAGGTTCCATCAATTTTATGCATAATCTTCTAAATCCACTTTATAGATTACAATTTGTATTTTATTTTCTATTTTTAATGTTTCTCCCAAAAGTGTTATTTGACCTAAACCCTCGTCCCTACAAAAAAGGGAAATTTGTAGATTCACACTTTGATTTGATTCACCTAAGGGTTGATAGCCATTTCATTATGTGGATCTCATTTCCTAATGAATTGTGGAATATAGGACCCCTTCTCCCTCCTTGGATCCACTTTTCCATTTTTGGAAACCCTAGGAGCACTCCTATTTTTCATCATTTCAATTTGGTGAACCTAAGTTTTGAACATTCTAATTTCTGATTTGGAGTGCATTTAAACCCTAGATCTAGGATTTTCATAAGTTTTCATTGTATTTCATTACTTTGCATCTCATTTAGGGTTGTCAAAATTACATTAGTTTGCATTGCATATAGGGGTTTAAATTTGTATTTTTGCATTGTTTAAATCTGAAAAATTCAAAAATTTGGATGCATATTACATTAATTTTGCATAGTTTTTTCATAATAGTGTACTTTTGATTATTAATATGCAAAAATTGAGTCAAAATTGCATTTCAAAAAGTGTCATATTTTTCATCAATAGTCCTTCATTTCACTTGCATTTAGACATCAAATTCTAGAAAATTTTGTCACAAAAGTTACAGTCTGAAATTGGGCACAAAAAATACATAAAACAACTCAAAAATTATTTTTTTCACCTTTTTAAAACCCTAAGAAAGGACCTATTCACCCTAGGGCAAATGAGTCCCTGTACAGACATTTTAGGCAAGTTTTTGGGTGGTTTTTCCTCTCTATTTTACCTTTCTATTGTTGTTAGATCTAAGAATTGGTTTCATGAAACAATCTAGTTTTGAATTCAAATTATTGCTTCTTTAGTTAGATCTTGCAACATTTTGAAAAAAATTTCTTGCATATTTCAGTCAAAATAAATGTTAGATTCATCTACTTTTCTTTCATTTTCAGCATCATTGCATCATTAGATGGATTAGTTTACATTTTTCAATAATTAGAAAACAAAAACAAAACTAAAAACTAAAAACATCAAATAAATAAAAAATAAATGGTTAACTTCAAACCTTTATTTGTGATGACTTTGACATGTTAGATGAAGCCCTTGAGGACTTCATCTCACCTATATCATCCACTAAATCTTTGAAACAAGAGGATGCACACATAGACAATCATGACAATCATAGTTGCCCTTCTCCCAATACCCCTCCTACTTGTGATGAAGGTATCTTGGTGATAGAAGACCCAATTATTGAGAATCATGAGAATCTTGTTTGTCCCTCTTCTAATGCTACATTTATCTCAACAAACACTAAGATGGATGGCATAGATGAAGATGTTAAGTTCACATGAGACCCCCCTCACTAGAAGATCATCTAGGTAACTTAATTGAGGTTATGATTGCACAAATTGGATCTCCTTTAATTAGTGAGCCTCCTAAGTCACCGCTACCATCATAAAACCACATAAAAATAAACAATTAACTCCATGAGACATATTTAATTTTACATGGAAACTTACTAGTAACAGTGTTTCACATCAACTGAGTTACAATATCATTGCTCATACATATAGCCAACCACAAACCATTCATGCTTCATTACCATTGCCTCAACCTATATTTCCTAGTGCTCATTATTTTCCTTTACATGGTAGAGAGGAGTATGATTTTATTGAACAAATTAAACATACTCCTGCTTTGATATCCTTATGGGATCTTGTTCAAACCTCACCTACATACAATAGGATGTTCCAAGAAATTTTGCAGAAGAATGATATCCAATTTTCTATAAATTTGAATGATGTAGCATCCTCCTTTGATTGTATGCAAGTCACAAAGTCAAAAATCACATTCCCTAAACATGAATTACCCTTGCTCAAGATACAAAATAAGAATGAGGCCTTAATGATAAAGGTCTTAATGTTTGTAGAATTGATCTCATAGATAAAATTGGTGTGGAAAGAGTCTTATTCAATTTAATGATGATAATATTTGTGGCTTTGACAATGTTAATAGGAAACCATTAGGAATGATCACATTACTTACTGAGATCAAACCTATAGTTTTTCCTAACCCTATCCATATAATGCCACGACCTCTTGTATACAACCTTCTCCTAGGGAGACCATGGATTCATGCTATGAAAGGAGTCCCTTCTACTCTTCACTGTGAAATGAAATTTGAATACAACAACAAGATATTCATGATTGAAGCGGATGAGTGAAGCTATAAATCACAAGTTCAACATGATCATAACACTTCCAACTCCCCTAATACTTTGATTCCAACTCCCAAAGTAGAACAATACAAGTTGACGTTGATCCTAATTCTGTTTCATCTACAACAAAACTCTTTAGTGATGATTGGGGGTCATTAGATTTCACACCTCATTTCAACAAAGAGTCCAAAATCTGACCCTCAAAATCCAATGAGTCATATACAAACGATTCATTTTCAGACACATGATATAGTGATGATTGGGGCTCATTTGATTTTATGCCCTCCTTAATGGGAGAGTACAAAATCTCACAATGTAAACCAAAACAGCCTTGTGTTTCATTTGCTCAACTTGGTTCTACATCAACAATGTCACCTCATGGTGGTGATGGGGGCTCTTTAACTCCCATCCCTCATGAGAGGAAGATGCACAACTTTAAGAAACTTAAAAAGGATTTGTGTTCTCATGAAGAAGCCAATCCTTCTCAGAAGCATAAACCATCTTCATCTAAGTTGGAAGGATGTTATGGTCTTGGATAAAAACTCCTTTCTAAACATGGATACAATGAAAAAATAGAGAAAAATGATAGAGAAAAAGTGAAGTCTATATTGGATACTCTTTCAAGAAAGATCTAGGTTTACCTCCTTTATCTCCATCTTCATCTAAGGCCTTATCATCTATTGTGTGTATGACACCTTGTACTAATGAAGAGATATCTTTTTCATAAAATAAAGGAACATCTTCTACTATTGATGAAGAGAGTATATTGTTGAGACTCCTCCAAGATTGTTTGATATCTCTCCCTCCAAGAATAGGAACTGAATTTTATAAGAATTCATTTTGTGCATATCATAGATATCATGGTCATTCTACTAATGAATGTAAGGCTTTAAGTGATAAAATTAAACATCTTAGGGATTGTGGTGCTATTTCTTGTGTTGAAGCACCTAGTTCCTCTAATTGATATTAATTTTCATTCTATCATGATTCACATCAATCATCTCGGCTCATCCTTGTCATGCACTTAGTGGGGGAAAGGGGTAGATAGCCTTTTCCTAGTATGGTATTTGATGTTTTCCCTTTGGCTAGTTATCCTCCTTTCACATATATTGATCAAGATTGGGATGTGAACAATTTTCCATAGGTTGACCCACATGTGCCTTACTAGTATTTTTCTTTATTTTATTTTTCATGTTCTTTGTGTGATTACATGTGTATAATGTGATCCCCCGTATTGTTTTGTTTGATATACTAACCCAAAATTCATAGATCCCTTATGTGTTTTTAGGGGAAACCTCTTCCTCTTTTTCATGATGTAGTTTCATTCGAGAATAAATGACTTGACATAGGGATTTTCGAATAAGCTCTCATGTCTTATTCATTGATTGCTTTAAATCTATTGCTCATAGCAATGGTGTTAGCAATTGCTTTAAAGTTGGGGCATACATCAACACTCATGTTTCTTTGTGTGATTTTTTATTTTTGTGATGCATTTGTTTCTTGGTGGTGTCATTGGGTTTGATTTCCTCTAATAATGTGATATTTCTTAGCATATGATTTTCCTCTTAGTGGTGATGCTATGCGTTGCATTCCCTAAGTTGCATTTCTTGTGTTTTAGACTTGTCCTCTCTTAGATACATTATGCACGATGATCCCTACGAAGAAGACCTTACATGAACTAAGTGAAGTCCCTTTAAACAAACCTATATATATATATATTATTTATAAGTGTTTAGCATAATACAATTTTTTAACCTTCTGAAGTGTGAACCCATCCCTATAAGGCCACCAAGCATAACACACCTTGCTTTATAGAGCCTTCCCCTTGTTCATGAATGCTTAGAATAATGTAGCTTGTTAGGCCTTGTGAAGCTCAAAGTTCCATATTGTGGTGCCTTATCGAAGTCAGGAAGATCTAGCTTTGATATGGTATGGGAGACTAATAAGATTCTCTCATTTGCCACTTGTTGGGGGCTCACCTAGTGGATGGCCTGAGGTTCCACTAGCTCGAAGTGAGCATGCACATTGTTTGCATAGTGAACATTGATTTTTTCTTGTAAATGTTCCTGGACAAACAACCTAGATGTGTTCCACACCGCGTTGGATATTCAAAGCTTGATTTGCCTCCCTTTTTTCTAGGATTTGATGTTGTATGATTGGTTATCTTTGACATTGCTACATACATATGTTTCTTGAATGTCTATTTTAGTGTGAGTTTGACATGGGGTCATACTCTCGATAAAGTGGGGGCTAAATGTAGTGTAGGAAAAAGTATCCCTTTCTCACACATAATTTGGGAATTAATAAAATGAACTAAATTGTGCCTTACTTTAGTGTTGTAATATGTATTTTACATATTCACATTAAGTTTTGGGCCCTATTAATTAAAATTGATTAATTGTGCCTTAATGTGGTGTTGTAAAAGTGTATTTATTTACATTTTCACACTCATTTATGGCTTTATTAATTAATTGAGGTTATTTTTTCTTAATTGGCCCCTTTAATTCAAATCCAAGTCTAATTAATGACAATTTCTGAAGAGAAAAATCTGACATTCATTAATGCCATAACATAACACTTATCATTGGAGAATGTGTGTCCTAGGTGAGTGACTAAGGACCCATTCGCCCAAGGGTGAATGGGTCCTCACTTAGACATAGGACCTAAATTTTTATTATGTTTTTGGCGGCATTTTATCATATTCAAATGTATATTCACATGTCATCTTGTGATTTGAATTTCAAGAAATTAATGTTACATACCTATAAATATAAGGTCATTTCACTAAGTTTCACCTAAGCAATTTTTATGAGATCAAGGGTACTTTCACAAGAGCATTATAAGAGAATTTCAAGGCATTCAAGAGTAGATTTATTAGAGAATTATTGCAACAATCAAGATCCAATTGTCATATCAAGGTCTTCTTGCATCATGCATGTTACTTGAGCTAATATGTTGATGTAGAGTTCATGATCCATTCAAGCATTCAAGGCATTGTTTAAATCAAATTTCAAGATCAAGATCCACATCCATTGAAGTCATTTCATCAAGTTGTAGATCTATATTACAAGGTTCATCCAAGGGTTGGTGAGTTGTGACATTACATTTGTTCATTCATCATTCCTTTCATGTTATTTTATTTCATTTCAAGGTTTAATTACCAAAACAGGGTTTGACCAAGGAAAACCCCCATTCACCAAAAATAAACATTTTTCCCCTCTTTGTGTGTTGTAGATTTTTAGGTTGACAAAAAGCTAAAGATTTCAAAAGTGAAAAATTGCAAAGTTGTCAAAATTGTCACCTTTTTTATCATCTCACGAAAACTCAGCTCTCGAATTTATTTTTGACTATCAAAAGTGGGAATCTAGGAGTGCAGACACAAGTGTAGAGAACCCAAAAATAATTTTGGAAAGAACTAGCTAGGACCCATTCACCATAAGGAAAATGAGTCCTCAATCAACTTTTGAAAACACCTGTTTGTGAGAGGTGCACAACATTTATCCCTTCCAGATTCTCCAAAAAATATGTAGGTTCCAAATTAGTTTTATGCTTAATCTTCTAAATCCACTTTATAGATTGCAATTTGGAGTTTATTTTTTATTTGTAATCTTCTCCCCAAAGTTCTATTTGACCTAGACCCTCATTCTTGCAAAAAAGGAAAATTCGTAGATTCACACTTTGACTTGATTCACCTAAAAGTTGATAGTCATTTCATTGTGTGGATCTCATTTCCTAATGAATGTGGAAGATAGGATCCCCTCTTCCTTTTTGGATCCACTTTTCCATTTCGAGAAACCCTAGGAGCACCCCTATTTTCCTTTATTTCAAGTAGTTGGAAATGCTCTAGTAGACATGTATGCAAAATGTGGAAGCATAGAAAAGGCACATGAATTGTTTGATAAAATGCCTCAAAGAGAGGTTATCTCATGACAATTATTGCAAAATATGCAAAAAATGGATTTTTTAAAAAAGATTTAGAAACATTCAAGCAAATGTAATTGGCAGGAGTAAATCTAGACTCTGCAACTTTTTCCAGCATTCTCCCTACATGTGCCAATATAAGAGCATTGGAACAAGATATGGAAATCCATCAAAGCATAAAGAATAGAGGAATTTTATCAGATGTTGTAGTTGCAATTGCCCTGGTTGACATGTATGTAAAATGTGGAAGCATAGAAAAGGCACATGAAATGCTTGAAAAAATGCCCCAAGAGATGTCATCTCATGGAATGTAATGATCACATATATGCACAACATGGATTTTGCAAGGATTCTCTCAAAATATTTGAATTAATGAAGCACTCTAGAACATATCCTAGCATTTCCCCTACCATTGGAATATCTCTAATCTAAATACAACAAGATTTGACAATCAGACAAAATAATAGGTATAATCAAATTTTTTTGAACCATAATAAAAAGGAATCAGGGAGTTAAAGTGTTTGGAAAAATAGCTCAGAAAAATGTTGCCTCATGACTTGCCATAATTGCATAATATGAAATTATTAAAAAAAATTTACAAGCTGCCAAGAAAATGCAGTTTGCAAGTGTAAAGCCAAATCTCATAAATTTTGTTAGAATTCTACTTGTGTGTACAAAAATGGAAGCTTTGAACAAGGTATGGACATTTATGGAAGAAAAAAATTACATTTTTTTCCAAGTGGACATTACACTATCCCTATTTCTTATTTTTTTAAGGTACATGTTGACACAAATAGTTTCAATTTTAGAAAGTCATTGCATGAGAGATTTTTGTTGTTTGTTGGTGTGTTGTGTGGTTTGAATAATTTCTAGCTCTTTATTTGAACTTGTGTTGGATGGAAACACCATAACATTTGATAGTTAAATTAATGAATCTTATAATGACAAAATAGCAATGTCAAGCAAAATGGACACATACATGTAGAGATTAATGGTAAAGGATCTTGATAATTTTCCTGATTCAAAGGTTTTGTTCCAATTTGTGTTTGGATCCTTGTAAATGGATGCATATCATTTCTCCATTGAGACCTTCATGGCACAAATGTACCCAAAAAAGATTTTTTTTTCCAAATTGACATTCCACCTCTTCAACATACCCATTGCACACCAAAGTGTGATTGATAGTATTATTTTATGTAACTCTTTCAAAAAGATTGCATTGCCCCATCCTTATCATGAATTAGAAAAAATAGAGAAATGTAAGTCATTGAGTCAACATGAAACCCACTAGCCTTGGTGTCCAATGGGTATACCGAAGAGGTGTGGAAGGTCAACTAGGAAACATTTTGTTTTTTTTTTTTCAGATTTGTGCAATACACCAAGTCAATTGGTAGGAAATTTAAAGAAAATGATTTTTTTTGTGCAACAAAGGTTTCAATTTAGCAAATGATTTTTTTTGTGCAACAAATGTATCAATGAAGAATTAATAGTTTGAAATCAACCATGCATCCAATTAGAGAGATCCAAACATGATTGAAACAAAACATCTAAATTGGGAAGATAATTAGGCTTCATTATTAACAAGCTCATGTTATGTTTTGCAATAGGGAGAGAGAGGGAGATAGAGAGATAGAGGGAGGAAGAGCAAGAGAGAGAGAGAGGGATAAGGAGATAGAGATAGGAGATTGAAATAGAGAGGAATATATAGATAGAGATAGAGAGGGGGAGGGAGAGATAAAGAGAGAGAGGAGAGATGAATAGATAAAGATGGAAGAGATAAATATACAAAGGGAGAGAGAAGAGAGAAATATAAATAACGAGATAGGAAGTGATATAGAGAGAGAGGTAGAGATGGAGAGATATAGGGGTAGAGAGATGGATAGATAAAGGGAGAGATGAAATAAATATGAATAGAGAGATAGAGAGGCAAAGAGATAGATATAGAGGTCTAGGAAGAGGGGGATGGAGAGACAGGGAGAGAAATAAATGGATAGAGGGAGAGATGTCAAGAGATAGAGGGGGAGAGGAAGATAGAGGGAGAGAGGGAAAGGGAGAGAATTAAATAGAGAGATAGAGAGAAATAAAAAGAGAGAGAGATATATGGTGATTGAGAGGGAGAGATGGATTAGAAGAGATAGAGAGATATCGAGGAAGAGGGAGATGGGAAGATATAGATATATTTATGGTGAGATAGAGGAGAGAGAAAGAGAGAGGTGGATACAGAGAAATAGAAAGAGGGGTGGATACAAAGAAATAGAGAGGGAGAGAGAGAGAGAGAGATGGAGAGAGAAATGGGGAGAGATAGAGAGGGAGAGAGAAATAGAGGGAGATAGAGGGAGAGAGAAAGGGGGAGAGATATAGATATATATGGGAAGAGGAAGAGAGACATAAAGCTATATGGGAAGAGAAAGGGAGAGAGAAGTAGAGATAGATAGATAGATAGGGGATAGGGATAAAGTGAGAGAGGGAGTGGGTGAGAGATGGGGGGAGAGAGAGAGGGGGAGATAGAGAAGGGAGAGGGAGGGATAGAGATAGAGATAGAGGAGGGAGAGAGAGAAGAGGGGGAGAGAGAGAGGGGGGAGATATAGAAGGGAGAGGGAGGGATAGAGATAGAGGAGGGAGAGAGAGAAGAGGGGGAGAGAGGGAGAGACATATGTAGAGAGGGAGGGAGAGAAGAAGAGGGGGGAGAGGGAGAGATAGTTCAATAAATAAAGGGAGAGGGGGAGGAGGGGGAGAGATATATATAGATGATCATATAGAGAGATAGATGGATAGGGAAAGAGAGAGATAGAGAGATAAGGGGTTAGAGGTAGAGAAAGATGTGGATAGAAATAGATGCTTAATGTGGCATTAGTGATAGAAGTTTTTAAAGATACAAATAGATATAGAGATAAGGAGGAAGAAATGGGGAGTGTGTGTGTGTGTGTATAAAGAGAGGGATAGAGATATAAATAGATAGAGAGGGAGGGAGAGAGAGGAGAAATAAGTAGATATATAGAAAGAGTGAGAAGGAGAGAGGGAGAGAGAGGAAGAAATATGGATAGAAAGAGGGAGATATAAGGATAGAAAGGAGATGAAGTGTCTTCAAAAGGACATGACATAAACTAGAATAGACATAATCTTAAAATGATGGAGAGGGGGGAATTACCCTAGCTCCTCCTCACACATAATCATTAACCATTAAAGATTAAACTACTTGTTTTCTTATTTTTGTCTAGAGTACCTAAGGTGGTCAAGGTAAATTATGCATGACTTAACATATCCCTATCATAATTTTTTTCTTTTATTACATTTGGAAAAAATTGGGGAAGGATTTCCATTGGATCCTCCTCCTTCACCTCCCAATATTGATGGGTATCTACATCTAAGGAATTGAGAGACAATTCAAATTTTATATTCCTAGCAATTTTATCTCGCTTTATGAATTCTATTTTACTTTTCTTTAGGCAATAAAAGTTCTACAAATAATAACAAAAACAAGTTTGGTCAAGTTCATGACATCTTCAACATCATCATGGAGAAGATAAGTACCTATAGCCAAGGATAACATTGTTATACAAGTCAGAGATATGGAAAAAAATACATTTTAGCACCCAAGAGACTAGCCAAGGTTAAGGAGAAAGTTATCATGGCCTCCCTAACACTAAAAATAGGGAGAACCATTCATGTACTTGACTAAATTTTCCATATATTTGGTTGGAAATTTTCTTCTTAATGTATACTATAAAATTTTCTAGCAATCCTTCTCCACCCAATAGTAGCTTTATGAGCTATTTTTCTCTAGCTTCCTAGCCAAGTCACCCACCAAAACCATTTTTTCCTTTCTTCACCCTAAATAATATTGCATCCTAAGCATAATGGCTTGGTCCATATTCTTAATGAATCCATGCATCAATAGATAAGAACTAATTCTTAGAATAAAGCCAGATGATTAGCCATACCAACCCATTTCCACCAAAAGGATAATTGATTTTAACTTTCATACCAAGTGAACCACATAATATCTAATAAATGGAGCCTTGTTTTATCCTTATTATGTAAACCTAGAAGATTAAGGATTAACATTTTTTAGTACCTTAAGTAACAACTATCATTCTACCAACTTGTCAAATTTATTAGATATACCTTATTAATATTTATTATTAATGGAAATTGTCACTATTTGGAGTGCTTGGGATTTAGATAGGAAATATTTCATCTAATAATCTTAAGATACTCTACTAAAGGTCTTAAGATTGATATCATGATTAGTTGTCTAATTAGAAATTAAACTCTCAATTAAATAAGTATTACTATAAGTAATTAGCTTTTGACCTAGATAATTAAGGGCCTCCTAATAACTTTCTACAAACCCATCATATTTTAAGTGACAGGATTTTATTTAAAATTTTCAAATTTTCTTGAAAAGCTAAATTATTGTTTTAAGCTCAATATCTAATTTTTTGAGATGTAATCATGGAAAGTGCATGGTAATGATTTAATCATGGAAACACCAGTCATTGTTATCATCTACATAAATAATGTCTAATTTTAACTAGCAATCGAACCTTGGTGTTTAATGGGTACCATCTATCAAAAATTGCACTTTATTCTTTGGTAAATGTCCAAATCTGGTTCCAACGCTCCCTTTTTTGCACATGCAGGTAGAATGTTGGAAAATTCTATGAGATATGGCTTTACACCTGCCAATTTCATTTTATTGGAAGTTTGTAGAACTTTTATTACAAATTCATATTGTGCAATTATGGCATGTCACGAGGCAAATTTATTTGAAGCATTCTGTCAAATATTTCTCTCCCTATTTCTTTTCAAATCTTCATTTTGTGGTCTTGCCTATTGGTAATGCATTTTGTGAGAACTATGGTTCAAATGAAGTTGATTTTTTCTATGATTTCAAACACTTATACATCATGTTCCATGAAAACAAACAAATCTCACTCATTCTGTCAAATATTTCTCTCCCTATTTCTTTTCAAATCTCCATTTTGTGGTCTTGCCTGTTGGTAATGCATTTTGTAAGAACTATGCTTCAAATGAAGTTGATTTTTTTTGTGAGTTCAAACACTTATACATCATGTTCCATGAAAACAAACAAATTTCGCTGCATGTGATGGCTTGTATAATCTGTGGGAATACATTTGTGATTTGTTAATAGAAATCGGTGGAAGTTGGGTTATAGGTTTGCAAATTTTACCAACAGTCATAGGGTGTTGAGGTTCTACAGGGCTTTCCATTTAAAACTGTGGGAGTATTTAAAATCAAACAAAATTTGTGAGATAAATTATACTCATTTACATGTGCATTAAGTTGATTGAGATACTCATTTGCAAGTGCTTAAAACTTTCTAAATCTTTTTAAAAAATCCATTTTGTTCAATCATTGCATTCCATGAGATAACCTCTCTTTGAGGTATTTTGTCAAATAGTTCACGTGCCTTTTTTATGCTTCCACATTCTACATACATGTATACAAGAGCATTTCCAACTATAACAATTGAAAAAAATCCTCCTTCCATGATGCTTTGATGGATGTCCATACCCTATTCGAAAGCTCCCATTTTGGCACAGGAAGGGAAGATACTGGAAAAGGTTGCAGAATTTGGCTTCACACCTGCCAATTGCATTTGCTTGAAAGTTTCTAAAGCATTTTCCACAAATCCAATTTGTACATATCTTGCAATCATTGCAGTCCATGAGATGACATCTTTTTCAGGTATTTTGTCAAACAGTTCATGTGCCTTGTTAATGCTTTCACTTTTTGCATGCATGTCTACTAGGGCAGTTGTGACTATAATATTTGACCAAGTTCCTCTATCCTTTATGCTTCGATGGATGTCCATACTGTTCCAAAGCTCCTATTTTTGCATGGGCAGGGAGGATGCTAGCAAAGGTTGTGGAATTTGTCTTTAAACCTGACAATTACATTTTCTTGGAAATTTTTCATCAGACAAATTTCATTAACCCACATTCCATTCTACATTATTCTATTGATGGAAGTGTGCCATCTCATTTTCATTTTCTATCTAGCTACTTGGACCAATTCTCAGTAATAATCTTGCTCCCTTTTCTAGTAAAGAACAGGATAGTTCAAAAGAAACTGCTATTATTAGAAAAGTAGTCCCCTCCAATTTCTCCACTAGGCTAACAATACAGGAAAAGACATTTAGTTAGTCCCTGTCTTTGTGGTGCATCATTCACTCCATGTTTTAACATTTTTGATACAGAACCTGAGTGGGGTGGCCCTAACTGAATACACAATCAACGTGGGCAGCCTTGAATAAATATTCAATGCTACAGTTTCAAACAAACAACAAGAACAACAAAACCCAACTATAATGTCATTATTCACATTGTTTTATAATCCTCATGATAAGAACAGTTCTTAATTAATTTGCCGGGAGATACATTAGTATAAGAGGACTATTAAATTTATGTTGTATGCAGCAAAACACTGGAACTTTACAATAGTAGCAGATTTATAACTGATAAATCGGTAGCTTTTAATAGAGCTAAACATCTGTTCTACGGATCTTGTGATTCGAAATTATGAAATTGGTATTGAAATGTACAGAATTTAACTCCTAAAAAAATTGATCACGAAAAGGGATATTAAGCTTCCCCTATTTTCAACCCTATTGTTTGTCTTCATGTTATTACTTCTTCTTCCTATGCAGTCCCTTGTATCCCCCTCCTTGAATATAACTAGTAATTCTCACAGCTGCTTCTACATTGGGTTAGGGGTTCAAATCCCATTATTTTGTCTTCTTTCAGTCTACACAGTCCTCCTTTCTCCCTTGTTACTTCGAGAAAAATCAATAAAAACATTTCTTTTTCAACATTATGTTTCCAATAAACCCCCAAGAAAAACATTCCCCCTTGCTGTAACTATCAGTAATTTTTTTTCTTGACTTCTGATGTAGTCTCCCATCAGAATACAGGGAAACTTCTTGTTGGAGATTGCCCTCTCCTTTCTGCCCAACATATGGTCTTTGTCTGTCTATCCCCTGTTATGCACATCAGTTGTATGTGGGAACTGAATGACAGTCCTCAAATCATGAGGTGAGGGATAACCATATGAGAATGGTCAAAAGGACCAAGTCTGGGTAGTTATTCATTCAGTTATTTATGTTTCCATTTTTATTTTTTCGTTTTGGTGATAAGAATTGTCGTCTACCGAGGATGCCTCTACACTAGACACCTTAGGTAGGAAAAGTGATGAGCTCTAACTCAAATTTAGAATGAGTTCATCCAAGGACCAGCCATTACGACTAATCTCAGAGGGACTCATCCAAGTAGCCTCTTCAGTGCGTTTGCCCTTAAACTTGACTAGATACTCTCGGCACTCTTTACCTTGTGCTTGTTTGACGACTTTGGAGTTGTGATTGATTTGAATTCTTGTCTTTCCTTTTCAGGCAGCTGCTACCTCCAAATTGGAAGTTGCATATCTGAGCCCTTATTTCCTTCACTTGGTTGATCCTCATGATAAAGGTACAAGTCTGCAACTTTGAGGATAGGTGAAATGTCCTCTCTATCTGGCAATCCTATTTCATATGCATTCACAAAAAATTGCTTTAGCACCTTGCATGGCCCAAGATTTTTCCACTTAAGGTTGTTGTAGGTCCCTTCCAGAAATCTCTCTTTCCTTAAATGAGTAGGGACTAGGTCACCAACCTGATAATTCACTGTCCTGCTCTTCAAATATGCACGTTTCTTATATTAGACAGTGCTTTTCTTGACCTCATGCACTTCTTTTATGTATTCAGCAAAATATTCTCCTTCAACACTACATTGGCTCACACCCACTATGTCCCACAACTCACTTACACTCTTGAAGCATGCCCATACACAATTTGAAAGGGTGTCTTTTCGGTGCTCCAATTAACTGAGTTATAGCCTTATAGGAAAATTCAGCTTGTGCTAGGTCTAAATCCCAGCTCCTAGTTTCTCCTACAAGACATCTCAATAACTTCCCAAGGCTTATGTTCACCACTTCAGTTTGGACATCAAATTGTGGATGATAGGTTGAACTGGATTGCATTTGTGTGTTCAATTTCTTCCACAAGGTCCTCTAGAAATGGCAACAAATTGTGTCTCTATCTAACACGATGCTCTTTGACAACCCATAAAATCAGACTACTTCCTTGAAAAACAAATTTTCTATATTTTTGTAGTATCATTAGTCTTCTTACATGCAACAAAATGAGCCATGTTTGAGAATCTATCAACAATTACAAAAAAAATGAGTCATTCCCCTTTTGAGTCCTAAAAACGCCTAAGATAAAGTTCATACTTATATGCTCCCATAGTCTCTTGGAATGGATAATAGCTTATACAAATGGCTTGGCTCTTCCCTTTTGCAAGAGAATATTCTACAACACTCTACAAACTTCTTTACATCCACTGTCATTTTGGGCCAATAATACCTTTGATTCAATTGTGCAAAAGTCTTATCATTTCCAAGTGTCTTGCCAATCCACCATTATGCACCTCTTTGATCGTGTTCTCTCTCATAGAACCTGCAAGTGCACACAACTGTTCTCCCTAAACAATAAACCTTATTGAAGTAAACAATCCAGTATTTGATTGCTATCTTGTTTATGCCTTGAAGTTGGTACACATTCTCTAGTTATTATTTTTCTTTGGTGACAAAACTACTAGTACAACACATGGACTATGGCTCTTCCTTATTAGATCTTTCTCAAGAAGCTCTTCCACTTTTTGGTTTACTTCTTCATTTTCCATTGGGGTGTTTGTTTAGAAGACTCAATCCTGGTATCACGTCCATGTGATGGCTAATACTCTGAATTGGTGGCAAGCCTTTTGGGAGGTCATTGGAGATGATCTTTGTATTCCTTTAGTAACTCCTTTACTTCAGCTGGTATGTCACTTTTTCTGCTGTCCCAACTTAGAGTGCCAAGAGTATGATGGCTAATTATTCTTCCTCCCCTCTTTACTATATTCAAAAATTGTTTGCCATATATTAATTGAGAATTGTTGCTGCTGTCCACTTATTCTTAAAGTTCCTTCAAAGGACCTAACATGAACTTCCTCCCATTTTTCTCAAGCATGTATCTATTGGCTTTCCCATCATGTATGGCTTTCATATCAAATTGCCAAGGTCTACCCAATAAAACATCATACATATCCATAGACATTACTTCACACCAAATTTTGTCCTTATAAGAACCAATATGAAAATCAACTAGGCATTGTTTATTTAATGCTACCTATTTTGGTGTTGGTTCGGGTTCCTTTGTTTAGTTTCTGAATTTAACCAAAAACAATTTTGGGGGTTGAGATCATTTTAAATTTGTTAATATGAAAACATATTAAAATCATAAATATTTACATATTTAAAATTTAAAATCAAGAATACTAAACAAATATACATAATTTTAATATATAATAATATTTATAATCTCATACAATATTGATAAAATTCATATATAATATTATAAGATAATAATAAAATTATAACAAAATTTAATATTAATATATATTATTAAATTCAAAAATTAATTAATTACTACTAATATTAGCAACTTATTTAATTTATTTATAATACCTATTCTTTAACTATATACATATCTGAAATTCCAAACCTATAGTCTCCTACTAGTGGTATAGATAGTGATTTCATGCCAATTCAAAACCATAAATGATATATGTAGACACTACAATATTTCTAGAACCACATTATGAAACTTAACAATTAGACGCAATAAAATATTTTATAGTGATTCACAATTTTACTGTGACTATTCAATACTTATTGTTCATTTATGCAATATAGGGGAGAGGACCCAGTACTTGAGCATGTTTCAATAGTTGTGATAGTAGTTGTTTATATAGTGCCCAATATTTTTATCAATATTTGACCAATAGTTGTGACTTTAAAGTTGTTAGTATTGATGATAACTACCCATAATTAAACAAAATGTATTCATGTGATCTAAAAAGCATCCAATCATGTGATTCCACATCAGTGCTCAATAAAACATGTTGTGAATTCACAAGTATTGGTCTCACTTTTTTTTTGGGCCTTTTTGGACACCTTGACAAAAGTATGCTGATGTGGCATCATATTTGATGATGTGGCCCTGAAACCTTAGTTATAAGCAGGGGACTTGCCAAGTAAGCTACTGTAAAAAATTGGGAGTGATTTGAAATTTCCATGTAGGATAATTAGAAGCACGAAGTTAGGGTGCACAACTATTGGGTCCTCTCCCCTACCAAGTGTTACCAAAAGATTGTAATTTATCGAAACTTAAGGCTACTTTTTCACCAAAAACTCGCTACAAAAATCATGGCAACAGATTTTTTTTTGAAAAAACATTATTTTTTACACGTCACAATATTTCCAAACCCACGAAAATAGAAAGAAAAAACATGGGGTGGACAAGCATGAAAAATAAAAAGAGATTTTCATATATTTAAAATGTGATTCACAAAGGAAAAGTGGTGGATTCATTGCAGAAAACATCATGGAATTTGTAGCTTGTTTTCCTAGGTTCATCCCTAATGAACCCACACTACTTTTCCAAAACCCTAGATGGACCCCCTTGCGAACCCAACTTGGATCCATATCCAAGTCAAATCAAACACAAATCTACAAGTCTAGGGAATCAAGCCGGTAACATAGTTTATTTACTAGTATTTGGTGGCTTTTTTTTGAAGCCAAGATACCTTATAAAGATTTGGATGTGTTATCCTCTTCAAACCTAGTTTTTCAACCATATCATTCAACACTAGATTATATGTGCTACCACTATCAATAATAACCATAAATATTTGTCTTTCGACTTGCAAATAATTCTAAAAAGACTCTTTTGCTGCAATGGTTTGTCATCCTTTGTAGATTTCAACAGTTCACTCTCATCATCAGAAGAGTTTCTTGATACTTCAATTCTTCAATGTGATTAGGGGATTTAGCTAAATCTTCATAAGCTTGTACAACATGAATGCTACCCTAATTCCTCCTTCTACCATCCTCTTGCGTTTGGAGGTATTCAAAAGCCTTATGACCATTTTCAACACATCTAAAAATGTGCCACCAAATGATCTACCCCTTCCTCTAACATAGTTTACTCTTCCTCTTGGTGAATATGCTCCCTCCCTAGACATATGGTTTTGGTCTTGTGACATATTGGGTTCAACTCCTTGTAAATCATGGTTTCATCTAGTTCCTTTTCATTTTATACCTTCACTAAATCTCCCTCTACCTCTTCCTATACCTAACTATTTTCTAGAAAACTTCTCCTCAACCCTTAAGGCATATTGATATGCCTCATCCATAGTACCCAACTAAATTAGGATTAACTCATCTTGGTGCAAAAATCTTAGCTTGTTGATATATCTAGTAGTTGCTTTCTCCTCTTTTTCTTGCATATTTGACTTTATTTCTAAGCATTTTTTTCCATGTACTCTTGTATAGACAATTCCTTCTATTTCAAGTTTTGAAATTATTTGAACAAACTTTTTTGGTGGTTTAAGGGCAAGAAATTTTCCTTAAGGTGCTTCGCATCTTAGGCCATAACCTTACTTTCTCCTTCCCTTGTCTTCTCCATGATTATTGAATGTTGTCCCACCATAGGGCAGCATGTGACTTCATTTTAGTTATAGTAAAATTGACCCTCCTAGGATCATCTTCCCACAAATTTTTCATATCAAAGTACCTCTCAAGATCTTTCACCCAACCTATAAAGAGGTCTAGATTTAATTCCCCTATAAAATTTGATATATCTAGTGTGACCTTTGTCCTTGCTTGCTTATATCTTGCATTAATTTCTCCATAGGGTATTGAGTGGACCAATTGGGGTTCCCCATACCTCTACATCCTTAAATTCTTCATGTGGAAGTATAGCCTTCAAAGCCTCCAATATCCTCAACAATTCTTCATTCCCATCTATCCTTCATCCCCTTTTGCATCTTTTTGACCCCAACAAAATTAAACCTCCTATTAACCATTTTTTTTTCACTCCTTTTTCTCTTAGACCCTCTTTAACATCTACATTGATGAGTCAGAGGAGTTTCTTCGACAATATACTCATATGGATGATGGTTGCATTTTACATGAGGTAGTTATTGTCATTCTACTTTTTGTTGATGATTTTATTCTTATCTCTCATTTGGACAAAGAACTACAATGGAAACTTGATGCCACTGCTTGCTTCTTTGAAATTTGTCAACTTGTGGTCAACCTTAGTAAAACTAATGTCATGACTTTCATCATCTCCAAGAATATTCTTTCAAAATTCCAAATCTTTTACAATGGGACAACTTTGGAAATCACCTTTACTTACACATAATTGAAGATCCATTTTTTTGGTTCCTCCTTCATCATGAAGTCTACCTCACATTCACATCTTTACAAGGGATATGCCTTTCTCTAGCTTGAAGTGTTAATGTTCCTAAATCCACTTCCAAGATATTCCTTCAAAGATACATCTTTTGATACCATCATAAAGCTTGCATTGTATGGCTCTAAGGTTGGGGGGTCTAGCTTGGGATCCATTGATTGCATATTGAGAGGGTCAAAAATCTCATGCTACAACATATTATCAAGTTCAGGTGAATTGTTCATCAATGCATTGTTTAGGTTAAGTTTGTTGCCCAACCATTGCATCTTGGGACTATCTTTTGGCTTACTTTCTACATACATATACTCAAATCCATGGGATATTTTTCTTCTCATCATGTCAAATATTTGTACTTTTCTCTTCATTATTCTAAGAGGATTACTTAATTGAGCTCAAATTTATGCTCTCAATGTTGGTACTCTAAGACTAGCTCTCTCCTTTCCATCACTATTGATAGATTACTTGCTTTCATGTATTCCTTGATGCTTTTCCTTGGCTCCTTCCTTTGAAGAAAGCCATCACCAATGCCACTAGAATAGACATCTACAAGAAATACATCCAAATCACTTGGACCTCCCATCTTGTGCCTTTCAACATAAATATTTCCTTCTACATTGAGCACTTTTATAGGTGGATTATGGTACATTATACCATCCTCATTATATCCAATGTCATTGGTCATATGGCTTGAGATTTATTTTGACCAAGGAGGGTGTGTTCCCACTAGCTACAAGTCGAGGCAAACCACAATATTCCTTGGCTTAACTAGATCTACCATATTTTCTCCCTCTAGGAAGTGGAAAATGAGGAGCATTTCATCCTTAAATGCCCCATTTACTATGAGATCTAGAGGACATATTAGTGCCTCTACAAGGACTTAGGCAACAATCTCTCTCCTTTCTTTAACAATCTAGACTAGCAGTGTTTTGTCTTGTATATTTAGGAGGAAATCACCCTTTGGCATAGATCCTTACATGAGGTCTCTTAAGAATCTAGGCCCCCCTTGTTGATCACATCCTCCTTCCAAAACATCCACAAGACTAGCAGCTCTAAATGGTCTTTAGATATTGCTACTTATATTATAGATGTAGATAGACCTATGAGATAGTGTTTCTCATAGTTTTTTCCTCAAAATCTTCCTCCTTATAATTATGGTTTTGTTTCTTCTTGACAGTGTAGTTCAACTTCTTCTTGTCGGCATGTATCTACTCCTCTCTAGCCACCCTCCAACCATAAGGGGAAATGCATATATACAAAAAATTTCACTAATATAAGGGTTGTTTCAGCCTTGAATGTTAAATTGATCCTAGGGGGAGTACCTTTCTTGACCCTCCTAGCCCTCAACACTCCTTGATGAGCATTATTAAATCTTGTATTGGTCCCTTCACAATGATGATGGCACCAAAGACATCACTATTTCTAGTCTAGACATTAATACTTGATGATCTCCAAATTTCCTCAATGTTTTCTCTTTGTGGTTCTTGCCCCCCCCTTCTTAGCTATATGTACTAATTTCTTGACCAATTGTGTTGGTGTTCCCTTATTGTTTAATATTTCTTTTCTTTTGTTCTTACCATTTGTGGGGGCCTCTCTAGGTTTCTCTTCCTAGAAATTTCTATTGTAAATTGTTGTCCTCTTGAGTCCCATTGAACTTCTTTGGTCATCCATGGACATTAATATAATTTATTTCTTTCTATCCATCTATACAAGATGATGAATAAATCACTATATCCTCTACCAATTTTTTCTTAATGGAGATAAGGTTGGCCTCTATATAGACCTTCAATTGTCTACCCAACTATCTTGTTGGAGAACTAATTTCTCTTTCTTCTCTCTTCTACTTCCCAGTACTGGAACTTGGCTCTAATACCATCTGATGCAAAACTTGGGGGAGTGGCCCAACTGAAAAGGTAACCAACCCAGGTAGCCTTGGACAAATATTCAATGTTATAGTTCCAAACAAATAACAAGGACAAGAAAACCCAACTATAAAGCCATTATTCACATACACTTCTTCTAAGCTTCACGATAAGAATAGTTCTTAAATAATTGTTGAAAAATACATTAGTATAGGACTATAAACTTCATGCACATGCAACAAAAACTAGTATTTGACCTTTACAGTAGTAGTAGATTTATTACTGATAAATGATAAGCTTTGAATAGGACTAACATCTGTTCTACAAACCTTCTGATTGAAGATTATGAAAATTGTATTGAAACTTACCAACTTCTACTCCTAACAAAATCAATACAAGAAAAAAGGAAATTAAGCTTCCCTTATTTTCAACCCCGTCTTTTGGCTTCATGTTGTTACTTCTTCATACATAGTCCCCTATATTCCCTTCCTTGAATATGATTTATCAATTAGTAATTCTCACAACTACTCCTTGTCACCCCCTCATTGTAATAATTTTTTTTATGTGACAAGTGGTGCAAGTTGGATTTCACAAATACTAAATCCTCAACTTCTTTTGCACCCAATTGACTACACTTAACTAAGGGAAGCAAGGGCCTAGATTTGGGGATGGCAACTATTGGGAGCTAGGAATGGAAATCCCAATGCAGATGAGGGGTAGCACCCGTCATGGGGATCTAGGGGCAATGCTTCTCATGGGGGTTTGGAGCCAATACCCCCAATGGGATCAAGGGGTAGAGCCCCTACCACTAATCCCAAATTAAGGCCTTTGAAACCACACAAACCTTCATAGTGCACATCGTTTTCACAATATTTGGCACTTTTTGTTTATAGAAATATATTTTGAAAAATATTTTTTTTTGTTTTTCTTGCAATCAACCCCTAGGTCAGCTTCAATTCACCTAGTGTCCCACAACTTGGGCACCCCAACATCACCTTGGGTAAACCTAGTGTGAAGGATCCACAAGGAAACTAGGGTGCTTGGGTAGGACCCTAGGAAAACCCAATGGTGTACATGTCAAACCCAATTCGAACTAGACCCATACAGGTAGTAAGGGGGTTCTAGGAGAACCCAATAAATTAGCTTTTTTCTTTTAGTCTACATAGTCCTCCACTATAGTACCAAAATCGAGAAAAATAAATATTTTTAACCTTCCATTTCCATTTCAGCACCAAGAAAACCAGCCCCCCTTGCTCTAACTGTTGATGCTCTTTTTTCTTGACTTTGGATGCAATCTCCTATCAAAATACGGGGAAAATGGGTTGCAATTAAAGATTGTCCTCTCCTTTCTCCCCAACATATGGTGTTTGCCTCTCTATCCCATGTATGCATGCCAATTAGATGTAGAAACTAAACAACACTCTTGGAAACATGAGATGAGAGATAATCATACAAGAATGGTCAACAAGATCGTTTTTGGGCAGTTATTGATTCAATTATTTATGTTTTCTTCCCTTTTTTTGTTTTGGTGATGATGATTGTTGTCTACGAAGGATGATCCTATATTGATTTTGAACCTCTTGGAAAGCTAGTTTATTCAAAATCAATCTCCAAGAAAACCAAAATGCCAAGAAAACTCAAGAACTTAACTACTATCAAATTTGGGTTGGATGGTAGAACCATTCTTTTGACTTGAAGAATCAGGCCACAACATTCCCTTCAACCATGTTAGGTACTCCCAATTTTTTTCACACAATTTATTCCTCTATTTCTAGCTACTTGTTAGACCATAAACCATCCTCCTCTACCTTGTTTTGATTAATTTTCTCTTTTCCTTGTCCATAACTTGGGCACCATTCACCCCTTAAAATTGTGCTCTTTCTATTTTTCTAACTTCTTGTGAGCTTAGACCCATCTCCACTCCTCTTCTACCAAAATTCATTCATTCCTTTCTCATCACTTGTCCAACGTGTCATTGGACTTCTAAACTAGCCATTTAAGCCTAATTGCAGCTCTATAACCAACCAAAGCACCTACTGAATCCATATATATCAGTATATGCTCCTCCATATCCCTCTTGTTAATCCATATTTCAAATTCCCAACTCCACAACCAATGCTTCATCCTGCAAAGCTTTTTGCACTGAGTGCATTAGTACCATAACCATCTCATACATGTTAGCAACATTGTAATGATGCCCCATCAAAGAAGGAACTAACCAATTTCTCTTCTCATATTGTTAGCCTAGTGGAGAAATTGGAGGGAATTGTTTTTCTAATAATAACAATTTGTTTTGAACTACCCTATTCTTTAGGGGAAAAGGGAAAAAGTTTCATCTTTAGTATAATCTAATTGTTAAATGAGTAGAAATTATTAGAAGTCTAATGTTAGTCTGATTCCTTTGTATGGTTGTATAACTTTTTGAATTAGTATTGATGGGAGGATATGTAAAGCTGTTTTTTCTTGAAAGTGAACAAGATATTCATTATATTTCATTTTGGTTGGATGTGATTACCATGATTTTCCTCTTTATGTTCTATTGTATTTGTTTCAATATCTAATTTTAAGTGTTAAATTGTAGTAATAGGGTATTGGAAAACAATTTGTAGAAGTAGAGGCTTTCCTACATCAGAATCACAAGTCCCCTAATCTAATCAAGGATTTCATGTTATAGCAAAGTTGAAACATTACCAAAACATTGAAATCAAAAGCAACTAAAGCTAAAATATCTCCTTCTAAAATGGATAAGTTTGTGGGTATTATTGATGTTTTAAAACCGACCTTTATCCTGCAGAGTAATGCAATATCTTCTTTGGCTGGAATACTTAACTTTTGAATTTTCCTTAGTAGCCAATCCTAGAGATTTCCCAACACTTGGGCTAAGAAAGGAAAGATCTAAAGTACCTCATTGTCCAATCAAATTTCTATTAAAGCTAAGCCAAGATGAAAATCTACTAAACAAAATTCTCTAATTTGGGAATAAAATGTAAAATATGGGGTTAACATGCTTTTCACTTGAGGATCCTCGTAGAGAGCAACTGCCAAGGTTGTTTTGCCACTGCCCCCTCATTGCATCATTGTTATGACCAATATCTCTTTGAATATCACGAAATAGTTTATAGAGTAATAGTTCTAAGAAGCAAAATTCAAACCATTTTTTTGAGTCACATGTAAGAATAGCTAGAAATCTAGGAAATACTCTCACAATAGCTGTTTTTCTTGCATTCCATTTTTTTTCTACTTTTTGTTTAGGATTATTATCCATGGTTTTTCCACATCAATTAATGAGATAGATTCCATACTAGTAGGCCTATTTCTATATGCTTTAATGAAATATATTGTTTATTATTCATTGTTATGTTTAGCATGCAACAATAGACATTTGAAAACCTCGGTTGATACATTTAGATTTATAAATCTTATACTACTTTCAATCAACTAGATCATTTGGATTTTCTATGTTTGTTGGACATATTGACAATTGTTGGTATATTTTAGAGATTTTCTATGATTTTGCTACATATTTAGCAATATATTTAATAACAACATGTTTTGATAGAACATGTTTCCAATTTATATTTTCTCTCCAGAGTTGCAAAATGTAGCGATTGTGTGAATTAAGTCTATCATTGTTTCTAGCAGGGTCATTTTTTTTCATTAGTGTCTATATCTTCATATATTTCGCTCCTTGGAAATTTAGTGGCAATGGTGAATTGTACCTATAAGTTATATCATTAACATAAATTCATATTTAATTAATGCATTAGAGAAGTACATTTGCTAAACAATAAGAAGTGCATTTGTTAAACAATAAATAGAATCATTTTTGTAGAAATGATTACCTACAAACTATTTTTCCTCCCTTTTTTGTAGTCATGCACCCTCTCTACACATTGTATGTCTTTGTACTATGTTTTTTTATCTCCTCTTAGTCCTTCTAAACATCTGTTTGTTTAAGTTGTCTTGTGTTTTTAAGACATGGATTCATAGTACAATTTTGGAATTCCTGCAATATTAATTACAATTAATTAATTTGTCATATTTGTTGGAATGCAAAAACATCTATAATTGTGGTAATGATATTCAAACTTATTTTTCTACCTGTAGGTTCTATTCATGGGTATCATGTCTTGGATTCCATAGATGAACAATCAAGTTGAAATATCTTTCAACAACAATTTGTTGTTCTTCATTTGACTAATCAATAGTATCCATGTTTGGCACTCCATTTATCCATAAAAATACATGTACATGTGTTGACCCTCGATGTTGCCACTCATATCTATACCAATAGTATTTGTCATGTACACCAATTTTTGGCTAGTCAATTAATTTCATTAGATCTATGTAAATGGGTTGTTCATCAATGGATGGATTAATTCCATCTCTTTTTGTGCACTAGGAGGTCAAGCAACCATCGATGTAGTATGTTCAAGGATATTACCTTCATTATTCTCTACCATTGGTCCAACATAAGATATATCATTTGTATCTAATTGAAATTTTATATGTACAGTCTTAAGTTCAAAAATATTTTGATATGAATTTTTCAAGTAAAGTGTCAAGAGAATTTCCATTGATTGTGACATCTGAGTACAAATTTTTGTGGATGGTTTTGTACTTGAGTGTTGTATAAACACGGTCCTTGTTCACTGTGAAGTGGTAACATGTGCCAAATTGATATTTCCTTCAAACTATATTGATTGGAAAATCTTCAATACAATGTGGTAATATATTTGGTATTTGTTTAATATATTGTGGAAAGCTTATCGTGTGTCCTCTATATTTGCATTGACCACCTCTTACATGTGTAACTTGTCAAATTGGACTTACACATGAAATCAACACTTTTTATATTTATGCGAGGCTTGTCAGTTCAATTGGTTGGGGTCTAGGATTCATATTATTTATAGTTGAGAATCTATTTATTCCTCTCTCTCGATTACATCTTGTGCATATAGTACCTTCTGAAATGCAAGCAAATTTGATTCCATTTTAACTTTCTTTGCAAATGTAAAAAATCGTTGGTGAATGGTAGGAATCTAAGTGATTACAAAATACCAGTTACTCTTTTTTGAAATTAGTGACAATTAAAATCCATTTGGATTTGGTGTGTGTATTTTCTTCTTGTCTACTTTCTACATATAATTGTTCTATTGTTGTTTGTAATCTTTGTCTTGCATTTCTTGCTCTGACTGTTGCATTCCTTTTTCTTCTTTTTCCATCCCTTTCTACATCTGTCATTTTCTCCCTCTGTCATTTTTAATATTCTCTTCAATTTATTTTCTTTGGTAAGTAGCAAATATAGCCTTCCCCCCTCTAACTAGAGAGCATACTCCATACTTAGAGGAGGTTGTGAGGTGCTTCAACTACCTAAAGTTTGCAATGAAGAAAAAGACTATTTTAAACTATTCAAATGGAATGATGGTACACTTATTCATAAGGTAAATTCAAGAATAATTTATAAATCTTTAAGCAACAATAATGCTATGTTTGATTTTCTTAACCAGAAATGGAATATCTTTTTATCTAATAGAAAGTGGAAAAATGTATTCATGAAAAAATAGTATAATTGCATTGAGCCAAAAAAAGCTTGCTTCAAATGGTTATTAATTCTTCAAAATTTACCTTATAAAATTAATCATTTTGATATTGACTTGTGCAACTCATGTATACAACCTAAGATTGCTAAGCATATTTTGTTTGAATGTCTTTATGCAAAAGAGGCTTGGAACTTATTTTGTTTTAATCTCAAAGGTAGGAAAGGTAACATAAAATGGATTGAAATTTTACTTGGTAATGTGGAGGGTCTAGATAAAGAATGCAATCTATTCTAGCTAATAATTACTAATGAAACTTTATGGAAAATTTGGATTAAAACCTGGATGAGGAAAAATTGTAGGGTGTCAAGAGATCACTTTCTAAGTTTCACAAAAAAACTCATTTTTCACAATGTTGTTGTGCAGGTAACTATAACATTAGAAATTTCAAGGCACAAATTCCTAAGGTTATTAAAAGATAGCTTGGTTTGAGTGAACAATGAAGAAATTAGATATGGGAACACTTGGTACTTCAATGAAGAAAGCATTCCCCTTCTAAAATGAATGATAGAACTCTTGAAGAACTACAATAAAGAAAATGAGAATAAAAATAAGAAGGAAAAAAAAAACAATAGATTCCATATCAATGAAGGCTCTAACTTTATTGTTGAAGCTATCCATTATAATGAAGACCTCTCAAACAATGACCCCCCAATTGGATGGGAAGAATAGGAAACTTATGTTGAAAGCAAGGTTGAATGCTAATTCTAAGAATGTTATTCAAATATTTTACTAGTAGTAGAGTTCCACATGCTATAGAAGAATCTAGTCTATACATAGGTTATATTATGTTGCTAGATAGAAGTAATTTGATGAACAATGTAATCAATAGACGGTGTCTCTCATATGATGCATAATGCATCAAAAAATAGTGTATAAAGTTTTTTGCTCTATCTTTAATACAAAAAAAGTATATATGTGTATATGTTGTACAAAAAATAATTATTTATATGTTATTAAGTTCTTTTAAATGAAAGATAATTTGATATTGCTAATTATTATTTAAATTATATATAAGTGATGGTTGTTTACTTTATTTAGTACTTGTTTAATCATAAATAAATAGTATACCCTTTTTATATTTCATTACCTTCATAAGGGTGTGTTATGAGGCTTGTTACATGTATAATATTTAATTATTTGATTGATTTGTTCAACACAAAACATAACATTAGAAATTAGATTTTCTTTTAGAGAAATATAAAATAAGTTGACTCCTTGACAATCAATAAAATTTCATATGGTCTCTTCAACAATTATAAACCCTAGTTACTTTATAATTTACTTCATACCATAAAAACTAAATTATTAAGCAAGAAAACACTTAAACACACACACACACATAGACATATAACTTTTTTGGTCTTTTCCACTTGCAGCCTAGTGGGGTTGTAACAATTTGGCTCTTCATGTCACATGTGATCTAGACACTTAAATCAAAAGATCTCAATATCAAAAAGGATAAAATTAAACATGAATTTAAATATAAAATTCTACATGTTGGATTAAATCAAATTATTCAAATATCTATGAATTGTTAGCTAAGTTTTGAACACACACTTATATTCACACTCCTAACATTCAACATTCAAAATTCATAAACAACCTTCGAAATCATATGTAACAATCCTAGTTTAAGTCACTTGCACAAGTATTTAGTTTAGATTGAATACACAATCAAAATTAGATAAAGATATTGATTGAGATCATTGAATATACTTAATTCATAGTTTGATAAATGCATTAATCATAGGAAATTTTAAAGTTCCATGAACCAAACAATTCTCAAGCCTTCCTATCAAAGTACTATGAGAAATGGGTGTTGGGCTTTGGCTTGTTAAATAAACTAAAGGATAAAATATAAAGAATACAAAATACATTAAATTGGACCAACCATTCTTTATTCTAGCTTGATATCATCTTAAAAGTCAAACTTCTCCATGTTTTAAAGACAACTTATTGCCATACATACATGTTTTGACAAATAAATTTAATATTAATTAGAGGAAAGTAGAAATATTATTATTTTACTAATTTTTCCTATTATATGTTCTTGTTTTAGGTTAAAAGATTATAATGTGATTTCATATGTTTATTTACAATTTCAACGTCAAACATCCAAGATGGTCACAAAGGCTTAACATTTCTAGATATCTAGACCTACTCAAATGCTAGGGCCAAGTGTTACACCCTGTTTCTGAATTATCAGATTACTTTTACTTTTATGAGTAAATATGATTCTAAATGAAAGATTATGACTTTAATATGTTCAATGGATGAATGAAATGTATGAACATGCATTACAATGATATTACTTTTCAAATATTTTAATGATGCAAATGATATATGATGAATATGATTTTCATGTTATCGGCTAACTACATTTATGATGCACTATTGGTTGGCAGATTTGTCCTAATACAAAAAATGACTCAAATTGCCCAAATAGAAGAACAAAAATCACCAACAATTGAGTCACTTGCAATGGTATTTCTAAATGCTCTCTGCTTATTTTACAAGGCCCAACTACCTCCGAATGATATACAATGAATAAGAAAACTAGGTATGCTTTTAACCAGAAAGAAAAAAAGGTTCACAAACATTTACCCATATCCATGAAAGTAAATGTGATAAGCCAATTCAGAAAGAGAATAATGTAAACAAATGATACAATACTCATTTGTCTTAAATCCACAATAAGAAATAAGAAAAGAAATGTTAGCAAATTTATTTCAACAAATGAATTATCCTGGACTCAAATTCCTAGAAATAATCACATACTCAGCTTGATATGACAGATAAACATTAAATAAATTAAAATGAAGCACAATTCAATTACAATTAAAGAAAATACTAATAAACGCAAAGATTCAAAATGTTTCCTTATTTCTTTAATATTTCTAAGTAAGCTCAAAGTCTCCCCTTCTGTAACAATAAAACTGCGTTAAAACCCAAAATTACTACCTTCCCTTTTTTCCTTTCTTTCCCCCCCATTTTCATGAATTTGGAGGTCTATATACAGGCACACCAAAACTGTTACATTACAAAAGTAATGGTCTTGAAAACGACTGGAAGGTAAAAAAAACTTCTAAAAAAAAAGGTTTTGGAAAATACGTTATCATTACACGTCATGAAAATCCATGCATGCTACTAAACCGCTAGAGGGGCCAGAACCCTAAACAATTCCAACTACATCTCCATGACCAAATTGCGAAATTCAACATGTTCTTCTTCTTCGTCTAAAACAAAGATCACCTGATTATACTTGGCATAGCTGGTCTTCTCTTTCCATGCTAGTGAACGTAGTTCAGAAATGATGTCGAACTGTTCTTCCTCTAGCCAATTCAAATCAAGTTGCATGACAGGAACAAGTTCATCTTCCCATTCTATAACCTCACCAGGAAGTACCATCTTGAGAAAATTTTGGAACTAAAAAATGTTGTTACCTTTCCTTGCATTCAGGCTTGTTTAATTTTGGTGGCGAGAAGTGGCCATTTGTTGGCCAAGAGAAATGTGCCAACCTACTACGAAATCTGTTTCACCAACTTCCTTATTTAAGAGCTGTCCTTTTAGAGGATTTTAAAGATCATGTTACATTTCAAATTGACATTCCAAAGCATTTGAGAAGACATTCCTTAAAGGCACCGTGCAACTTATTTAATGAACTAACACCTTAAAAGTTGTGTATCTTAATGAAATCATCTAGTCGTTGAGAAGTAGAACTTAACCATCAGTCCAAAGTTTTAGAGTTTTGCAAACTCCCAATATCTCGACTACATAGCATATCACCCTGAAGGTTATGGTCGGGTGATTCTAGAATTTTAGAACCTCATGGCCTAGTTAAGGAACTCGGTAGGGTTGTGATTAGTTACAAATTTTGTTGGAACTGCGATTTGAATACACATGGGATTTAACGGAGGCACAAATCAAAGGATTTTTATATGGGCCTTAGGATTTATTATTTAAAATTTCATAAGTAACATTGGCTCTAACTGGGGACTATATTTTGTAGAAAATGCAGAGGACTCCAGAAGCTTTGGGGTAGACTAGTCAAAGTCCATTGGGTGTAGAGTAAAAAAAAGTAGAAGGATGAGGAACTGCTTGTAGATGGGCGGAGGGGAACTGGGCACAAGCCCAAAACGAGCAAACCAAAACAAGAAAGAGCAAATAAAAAAAACTAACATAACCAAAACTTCTACTATGTACATGGTCCAAGGACCCTACCTCCATATAACCCATTAATTAAGCAAAGCCATTCATAGGTTTAGAGAAATAACAACTTGTACAAAATAAGATTGGAAAGGTAAGGAGCACGCATACAACTAATCGTTGAATGATGAGTAACTTGATTAAACTAAAAATAGAGAGCTCGTGGAAAAATCTTCTATCAGTAATCTGATCTTCAAGAAGCCAATCTTCATTGTGCACTTGCTCTATTTGGCAACTCATACCAATATCACCCAACATAAGATCTTTGATGTTTTCCTTGATGACCTCGGGTATAACCTGATGACATACTCGTTCTGACCAATCCAAAGAAAGTAGACCTTATATCAAACAATCCACACACAAACCGTCAGATGAAACCCTCCTCTTGGTACCATAAATATAAGTGATTACATCATTGTGAAATCCTAAATTATGACCTACAACACACATTCCATTGTGTTCAGGAATACACTCTATTTTTTTGTCAACAAATATAGAATCATGTAAATCAAAAAGTTGGATATCAAATTCCTATGAAATTGGAAATGTACTAAACTGGGAATTTTTATCCTTTCCAATGAAACTATTCCCAGCTGAAATGTTTCCTTCTTTCTTCCTGAAATTTGATTTAACAACTTTATGATTTACCTCACCACCTATGCTCATGTCTTGTGATACAATCGCAACAACTTCTTCTTTACACCAAAATTCATTCTTGCACTCATAGAGACATTGATTAGGGTGATGAACAATATGAAACCCAATACATCCATTTCCCTGATCATTTTCAATACTGTGTCTAGCAAAATCTTCGATATCAAAATATTTAAAAAGGAAAGATTCAAGAAAAATACCATTTATGACTTCTTCTTGTAGGTTCATTTTAGTATTAGCTTGCTCTGAAAATTTGAAAGTTTCATACTCAACCTGCATATGATCAGAAGATAAGATTTTGATAATTTTATTTTCATGTTGAGTGCTTCCAAATGATTCTTTATCTGTTATAAAAGTGAATGAATGCATCTCTATTGCAAACAAGGAGGCTAAAACAATTTCACTTGTACTACCAATTTCAAGATTATCAATTTGGATGAATTGTTCATTTTCTTTGTCATTTGATTGGTCTATAGATTCATCGTGTTCATACTAGAAATAATAGGCTTCATTTCTCCCATCACCATAAGAATTAATTTCTTCTCCGATTACTCTTTCCTGATTAAAATGTTGAGGGTCAAAAATAGAGAGATTGCAATATTCAACAGTAGGAGGTTGTGTGTATTGGAGCTCTATAGGCCGAGGAATTGTTTTCGATAAGATGGGCTTTCTTATACTTTTGTCACTTGACCCAACCAGATTTGTCTTCCATAGACCACTTTGAATCATAGTATCCTCAATTTTGACAACCTCTTCTTGTGTAATTTCAATATCATTTATTTTACACCTTTTCAAACAAAATTGAACATTCGGGTGTAAAGAAGAAATGGAAGTGCAAAGTTGTAATTGTTTATTTGGTCGAATGGCGATAGCATCTTTCTAAGCAACCTATTGAACCTGTCTACAAAATCTCTGATTTTTTCATCCTTTTGCTTGTGAATATTAAAAAATTGACCTAACAAGGAGCTTTCATCCGTAGGGGTCTTATATCTTCCCAAAAACTTATCTTTTAATGAATTCCAATCATTTATGCAATCATCTTCTAAATAACAAAACCAATCAACGGTAGGTCTAATAAGAGATTCAATAAATAGCCTGACAAAAACATCTTCTTGACTTACGCCCAAAATATTGCAAGCAACTGTGAAAGACAAAATGTGTTTTTCAACATCCTGAGAACCTCCTCCATCAAATTTTGAAAAATACTTCCTTGATCCTTCATGCAATGGTGAGTATACAGGTGAAGAGAGAGGATCAAAATGACTTCCCCATGGCTGAGAGGAAGTTAATGCCATAATGCGAATTTCGGAAATGAAATCAGCATAGGTCCTAGAATAGAATATTTTTGAGTTCATTACTTTTTGCAGAGTCGCCAACCTCCGTCCTTAGAGAGGTACCTTAAAAAATTTTGAAGAAAAGGACACCAATTATTTATTGCATTCAATTTTTTTCCCAGCAGAGTCGCCAAAAATCTGTTGGTTGACATATTTGTCCTAATGCAAAAAATGAGTCAAATTGCTCAAATAGAAGAACAAACATTACCAACAGTTGAGTCACTTGAAATGGTATTTGCAAATTCTCTCTGCTTATTTTACAAGGTGCATCTACCTTTGAATGATATACAATGAATAAGAAAACTGGGTATGCTTTTAACCAAAAAGTAGAAAAGGTTCACAAACATTTACCCATATCCATGAAAGTAAATGCGATAAGCCAATTCGGAAAGAGATTAATGTAAACAAATGATATAAGGCTCGTTTGTCTTAAATCCACAATGAGAAATAAGAAAAGAAAGGTCAGCAAATTTCTCTCAACATACGAATTATCCTGGACTCAAATTCCTAGAAATAATCACATACTCAGCTTGATATGATAGATAAACATTAAATAAATTACGAAGCACAAATCGGTTGCAATTAAAGAAAATATTGATAAACACAGATTCAAAATATTTCCTTATTTCTTTAATATTTCTAAGTAAGCTCAAAGTCTCCCCTTTTGTAACAATAAAACTATGTTAAAACCCAAAATTACTACCTTCCCTTTTTTCCTTTCTTCCCCCCCATTTTCATTAATTTGGAGGTCTATATATACGCACACCAAAACTGTTACATTAAAAAAGTAACAGTCTTGAAAATAACCAAAAGGTATAAAGAATTCTAGAAAAAAAAGGTTTCGAAAAAGATGTTATCATTACATGTTGTGAAAATCCATGCATGCTACTAAATCGCTAGAGGGGCTGGAACCTTGAATAATTCCAACGGTATCTCCATGACCAAATTGCAAAATTCAGCACATTCTTCTTCATCTAAAATGAAGATCACCTGATTATACTCGACATAGCTAGTCTTCTCTTTCTGGGCTAGTGAACATAGTTCAGAAATGTTGTCGAACTATTCTTCCTCCGGCCAATTCAAATTAGGTTGCATGATAAGAACAAGTTCATCTTCCCATTCTTTAACCTTACCAGGAAGTACCATCTAGAGAAAATTCTGGAACTAAAAAATGTTGTTACCTTTCCTTGCATTCAGGCTTGTTTAATTTTGGTGGCAAAAAGTGACCATTTATTGGGCAAGAGAAACGTGCCAACCTGCTACGAAATCTGTTTCACCAACTTCCTTTTTAAGAGCTGTCCTTTCAGAGGATTTTAAAGATCATGTTACATTTCAAATTAATGTTCCAAAGCATTTGAGAAGATATTCCTTAAAGGCACCGTGCAACTTATTTAATGAATTGTCACCTTAAAAGTTGTGTATCTCGATGAAATCATCCGGTCATTGAGAAGTAGAACTTAATAACCATTAGTCAGGAGTTTTAGAGTTTTGTGAACTCCTGATATCCTAACTATATAGCATATCACCTTGAAGGTTATGGTCGAGTGATTCTAGAATTTTAGAACCTCATGATCTAGTTAAGGAACTCAGCAGGGCCGTGATTAGTTACAAAATTTGTCGAAACCTCGATTTGAATACACATGGGATTTAACGGAGGCACAAATCAAAGGATTCTTATATGGGCCTTAGGATTTAATATTTAAAATTTCATGAGTAACATGAACTAAGTTGGATGTAGGAAAGAATCAATCCCTACAGTGAGGAGAGGGAGAGTATCACCTAGGAGATGAGTTTGGTATGGCAACCACTAATGTATCTACTTGAGCTATCACACACTCACGTCCTAGGTTAGATAAGTTAAGTCAAGTCATTCCAAGATATGTGTTAGCAAGTAAAACCTTGGTCATAGATTTTGGGATGATTGGAATGTCTAAGTAATATCTTTGATTTCCTTTGGTTGTTTCTTCAATTTGTATTAAAGGGACTAAATCTTTGTATTGGGTATATGTTCTCCTTCATGTATTTAATATATATATGAGTGGATAAGTACATACATTAAATGCATATATGTATATGTATGATAACTCATGTTTATGAGCATATACAAGTGTGCACATATGCAAGTAAAAATACCTAAATGTACTCATACATGGATACATCATACATATGGGAAATTGATTGAACATATATATACATTTTGCATGTATACTTATCGAGAAATATATATACTTATTATAAGATGTTAAAATAATATTATATATGTATATATTAATATAAAAGTATATATGTAGGTATTAAATAATATGTACATACATAAATACATATATATTAATATATATATGATTGGAAATTAATTTTTTTTTTAATATATATGTTCGTATGTATATATATTATAATGGTATAGCATTATAATTAATACATGCATACATACATACATACATATATATATAAAATGAATGATATGATAAGATATCAACCCATATATAATGCGAGTAAAGTAAACAACGTTTTAACTAAATGCTACACATATGTGATGTGACACTGTGAACAAAGTGTAAAGCTGAATATAACACATAAGCTATGTGCATATACTAAACTAAAGTTAGCACATCTTATACAATGCAATAGTGAGTCGATGATAATGCATGAGTTTGTAAAATAAAGATGAGTTAGTATGCCACATATGAACAACAATTAGAAAGTGTTGAATGGGTCAAAATGCCATGAGTTGGTAGGGAAAACAATTAGAGTTTTCTTTGTTTTGAAAATCAGCCTCCATTTTCGACACCATGAGTAGAAACCTAGCATAACAAGAGCCATTATGGGAAGTAGAAAGCAAGTCAAAGACCATAGTAAGTGTTTGACCTGGTAAAATAACCACGAGCTAGCTGAAATAAGGCGACTTAGTCATGTGTTTGGAATTATTTTACTTAGGACTATAAATGTGTTAAGTTATTAATTCTTTTTGCTGCCATGCTTCACCCAATTTACCTAGTCGACTAGCTTAGGCAGAAGTGGTTTTGAGTTTTTGATTTCAATTTTAGAGGTGGCAATTGAGGGAACTGATCTATAACATTAGTTTTCTCAATATCTCTAATAAATAAAGGGCAACCTCTTAATTTTTTGGTATTCAATTGGAATTAATTTGTTGTCCATTGTTATTGTTCAACAATAGTTTTCTTTGTGCAGAGTAGTGCTTTTGAGTGCAAATTGTGAGAAGAGTGATTATATTTAGTGTTTGAGAGCTATTTGTTTGTGAGATCTGAGTGTTGGGAGAGAGGTTACAATTGGAGATAAGTTGAAAGTGGAAAGAGCAGCATATAGAGTTTTTGGTATTAAGCTTTGAGAGTCAATCCTTCATTGGAAGCTAAATTTTAAGGCATGCTAGTCTTTCTTATCCATTATTCTTTTCTATTTGATATTGTGTTTGTTAATGTTTGCAAGTGCTTGTGAAAATGATGATTGCATATTATGTAGAGCTTGGATGCATGTTGATTGGAGAAATCTTATTATTTTGATATGCATATAACTACTACATGATAGAAGCATGTGGTTTTATTTTTTAAACAAAGAGAACTAGAAGGTACTATCATATCATAAGCTAAGTGTATGCTTGCATGAATTATGAAATTACGAATGGTATTACATAGAAGTACTATGTTGTCATTGTCAAATTATGATGTTATGTAAATCTATGATGGTAGATTAACAATGAGTGGAGAACCTACGTTCTCAAATGCTCATATTTCCTTGGAAGTAGGAAGACAGCTTATTCCCTAGGGTTAGGGTGTACACTTGATTGTGTTTATGTTGACATGCAACAATAGGGTTGAAAAACGTATTGGTGATATATATATATATATATATATATATTCTAATTATGCTATTATCTTACACTTGACTAAGAGTCTATACCTATTCATGGCGTTCTAGTCTTAAAGAAGAGGACATTACATCTTGGCAACCCAAAGTCCTAATGTGAGGATACTTTAAGGTGCAGAAGCACAAACTCCTCTCTTGAGCTAAAAATATCTTCCAGATTAGATATGAACTTAGTGTACATTATAAACATGTGAATATATGAGTCATATTGAAAAAAAGGATTTATGATTGTTTATGAACATGAAAACATAGAAACCTTATATAATCAATGCAAGGGTTAACTTGGAAGGAACCATGAGGAAAATGGAGAATAATTGAAAGGATCTTAGTTGAATTTACTAGAGGTTGAATAACTTATTATGTTGATTTACTATTATTAGACATTACCATGAACTTGAGGTCTTAAATGAAATCTAATGTCAAGAATTACCAGATTGGTTATGGCATTTGAGAAGGATGGAGCCATAATAGATATGACAACAAAGAGTCTGAAATCCATTATGAGGAAGTAAACTTTAAATCACGTTTAATTTTGGATTATTATATTTATTGACAAAACTTTAGATTGAGTCCAAATGTGACCAGTCGATGACATGGTGTCATCAAAGTTATCTAGTTATGTATGAATTGGGAAAGTCATTAATTAAAGAAAGAACCTGAATAGTAGGTTGTTGCCATTTTTATTTATGTTACAAATGTGTAAACAAGGTATTTAAGAAGTTGGGTTAAACCTAATTGGTTAGTTAGATCAATATAAAAGTTATATCATTTTTTGGAATGGAATCTTGTTATATTATTATGTGGTCAAATGTGGTCAAGAGTAATTTATGGTCATTATAGTTTTCAAGTCAAGCGAGGGGGTGGGTGAACATACAACTATGCTCGAAGTACTAAGCAATTATATATATATATATGAAATCTCTGGCCAAAGTAAGTGTAAGTTGTCATTGCGTACACTTGTCAATTCACTATGAGTTAGTATTGCATAGCTATTAGGGAGTGTCATGCATGTAGGCGGGTATCCACTATATGGCAACATTAGTTATGTAGGACACAACACCATGCTCAGATATGCTTATGTTAGAGGGTTACCATACTAATCTCTTCGTTGAAGGGTAAAGCCATCTCACTGGTTGGGAAGATGTGCAAGGGACTACAATAAGTCTATGGTTGCTAGAAAAGCACTTGGGTGATGGTCTCCCTCATGCAATTAGCAGCTGAGACTTGAGGATGTATGCTCCAACAAGGGACATTTCGACCAATTGTACTCTTGATCCATTTAGCTCTTGGAATCCACGTAAACTCTTGTAAGCTATGTTTTGTAATTATGATCATGCATCTATATATAAATTGTATTTGAAAGATGAATTCATTACATGGGATTATGCAATGTTACTTTATTCATGCAATGTAATTTGGAATGGGTTTATTTCAAATATGCATCTATGTTATTGAATTGGAAAATTTTATTTCTATGTGTTGGTAAATTTGATATTTTCACATATATGGGTTAAAAATTGGGTGAAAACAATAGGGTAAAATTTGGGCATGTTACACCAAGTACATGAACTATGACCAAGGTACCTCCTTATTTCCATCTTCAAGATATGCTAATAGAGGCAAGCATAATAGGTCCAAAATCCATCATCATCATATAGGATGGCTTCCCTTTAAATTGTCCCCCCTTGTTCCAATAAGCAAAGTGGTGCAATGTCCAAGGTTAATCATCAATACCAAATTCCCATATTCATTGGTCAAGTTTCATATTAGGTTACTTAGCCTAAGCGAAAATATTAGAGGCACTAGGCACACATGACATTGGACATGATTAGTCCCCAAATGCTCTTCTTATTAGGTGTCAAGTAAAAGATGTAAACCACAATCTCCCATTTTGAGCTTCTTAAGAAACTTCTAGTTAAGCTTTGTGAGATTTATGTCACTCATATGTTTGTGATTTACAATGTGAGAGCTTAGTAGTTATTTCCACATATTTGCAATACTAACATTTTCTATGACCTAAATATTAACCTATTTTGTAGCCTAGAATTTTGATGATTTTCTTAATAATTTGAATTTTGTTAGTTGTGGCACATACATCCCATGATTTATAGAATCACTACCATATTGTCTACTTTTGTAATGTAATCTATGAGATTAATTTATATATTTATTTTTAGCCGATAGGCTATATTATGGATGAGGTTTTGGCCTGAAACAAGTCTCACGCTTTGAGACTACCATGGTTTCCCGTCAGACTTTTGGGGGTTGCTGATAATCTTCACCGTTTATCTGACATGGTGGAACCTACTTGCCAACGCTGGTAATCTTCGTGATTGATCCGACATGTTCGAACACACTTGCCAATGCCATAAATGGCAATAGAAGGAGTTTAATGGTTGCATCGTACTTGAAGTAAATGTTGAATACGGAAGGAGCCACAATGAAGTAGCAGGTACATTCCAGATGTGAAATCGCGTCAAGTCTAAAAATATCAACCTCCACCTGGTTAAAAACTGACCGCTATCTGAAATGCCATCAAATTCCATCCTCTGCATTTATTAATGCTGGCAAATATCTGTCGAGTCTCGGCTGCATTTCCCTAAAATATTTGCTAAGCCACTGCTGCATTCACCTACAAAAAGAATGAACACGACTTTTATTGAAACTATTACCGAATCTGAGCAGAGGTCAGAGCACATACCAGGAAAAGCGATGTAAAGAATCTGAGCAGAGGTCAGAGCGCATACCAGGAAAAGCGACCTCAGCAGGGCACGGTAATTTCTCTGCTTCCCACCAACAACTCATTCCATTTGGTACTTTGTTTTAATGTTTATTTATTGAATGCGTTCCATGATTTTTGTTTTGGCCTTTTTTTGCTGCTTTCACCGCCACTTTCACTTCCTCTAAAAACAATCTTCCAGGAAAACCGCTTCCAGCATTGGTAATATGACCATGCAATATGGGTAGCTAGTCCCTTCAAACCTCACCCTAGTTAGATCCCACGCCATCAACCCATATAGTTTCTTTTTCCTTTCGCAGGTGTGATCAAATACTGTGGTATGGGAAAGGGGTGAAGCAAGTGTCATATGACAGGGCAGAGAGTAGATTCTTGGTTTATCCAACTTCTATGGCCTGCTTGGCCACTCTTAATTCATCACAGAAGGCACCTCCTCTTCCAAATCAGTCATCTGGTCTATTTTTTTTTAGCAATGTGATCTTCCTATCTTCCTTTTTTATGCCTTTACCCGCCCCTCATTTCCTTCTTTTCATATGCACTACTTGGCAACCTCTCCTCTATGCTTGTTCACATCTAGCACTACTTGGCAACCTCTCCTCTATGCTTTATCTTTGTGTTGGATTTCTTTTCTCCACGTCTCCTTCTACGCTGCACCTTCACCTATATTCACGCCTCCTCTCCTCCATCTATGCAACCTCCTTCCAAGGTCAACGCAGCCTCCTTCCTGACACTCCTACGTGCCCTCTCCTCACACCTCTTCATGCAACCCTTAGTGTCTTTCTTTTTCACGCTTTTACCAATGTTCGTGCCCTCTCCTCACACCTCTATTATAGTGAGGCCTCCCATTCTAGCAGTCGTTTTATATGTTGAGCTTCTTCTACAGTATCATTATATATTTATATACTACCAAATCATAGGACACAGTTCCTTTGACTATCTTTTGTGTTTCTTAACACAAAAATAAATAAAATCAAGTCACTAGCCTTCTATCAGCTATTTGACTCATCTCCCTCCAATGCTTTGCCCTTTCGTTGCATTGATCTGCACTCTTGATCTCATGGGTAGACACATTTCCATACAAAACTATACCCATTGCAAACTACAGTAATGAGAGAGAAAAATGAAACTACAGTAATAATGGTAAATATCATTATCTTTAATCATTCCTAGAGTTTTCTAAAATTGTCTTTTTTTCTCTTTTCACAAGACACGATTTATCAGAACAAAAGATATTTCCAGTCAGAGGAGGTGGTAAATTGTGTAGGATAAGCCCCTCCCCATATCGAAAAGTTACAGTATCATCAATATTTTTATTTGCATGCTCTTTTTCCTTTTTAATCAACAGAAGATTTCCACAAGTCTAGCCCCAATTAGCCAAATCTCAACCAATATCCAAAAATACACAATCACATTACTAACAGTTTTTTTTATTATTAAATATCGGATAAAGCTGGCTATTTGAATTCCTAACTTCCCCTTCACTATTGCGCGTACAGTTATTGTTTTATTTCTTTCATACTAATTCTATTTGTAGCATTGTTTTATTTAAAAATTAAATGTGAATGAAAGATATATTTGGGTTTTGAATTCAAGATAAGAAATGGATATTAAAGATTTATATAATAGCATGAGGTTTCCAAACTCTTCCTCGCTGGTATTGACTTTTCACTCCTCCAATTTGGCGTGCTGCAGCCTGAAAATAAGCTTTAGGCGAGTGTTTTAGAGTATATTAAAATGCAATTTATGGCCAAAATCCTAATAATGAGCACATTTTAATTGATTTCTTAGAGAAAAATGTATTATATAATCTATTAAAATTTAAATTCATTTTTGGAATAATTTTTTTGTTTAAATTAGATATATTTATTTATTATTATATATGATATTTGAATTCAAATAACATTATATTTTTAAAAAAAAAAAAACTTTATCAACTTTAATATAATTTGTTTCTAAGTTTTACGTTTTTATTAAAATGTGATATATCTATCTCTCCATTCACCTTATATATTGCACAAATGTATGCAAAAATATACCAATTTGTTTCCTAATTGACCTTCTACACCTGCCTTAATAAATAAATAAAGAAAAGTCAACATTAATAAATACATTTAAAATAACATATATAATAATAAATAAATATATTTAATTTAAATAACAAATTTACCTTCAAAATTATAATTAAAATTGTCTCACCATCTCTCTCTCTTTCATTTTCCTCTTCTCTCTTGCTTTCTCTAACAAGGATAATTAAACTATTAGTTTTCTTGCAATAGTGTACATTTTAATTTCTTCTTCTTTGAAGAACTTTCATCATCAATGGTGGCTAGGTTCTCTTTCTTTGGGTGGATTTTCTTACAAACATACAAGGAAATAAGAGTTTTTGACTTCACGCCTATGTCTTTTCTTCTCAACTCCTCCTGCAGTAATATAGTTAATTTTCTATAGAACAAAAAATATATATTTCTAACTAAAACTATAAATCTATTAACTAGTTATGTGGAGTGCGAATTCATTTATAAAAATATAGTTAATTTTTTTTGTGATATTTATTAGTATTGGCCAATTAAAGTTTAATTTTGCAGCCAAACAAAATTGCAAATTTCCTTAATTGGATTTCATCAATAATGTTTATTATACGGAAGTTGTTAAAATTGTAACTATTTATTATAGAAGTGCAATTTAAATTGTAAAATATTGTGTTTTAGATTTAATGAAATAAAATAGGTGCTAGTATATTTTTTTTGTGATATTTATTAGTATTGGCCAATTAAATTTATCAACAATCAATTGATATTGAACAATTACAATAAAGTTACTTTTTTTATTATTTAATGTGGTATTCTTTAGTACGGAAAAGTTATAGTTAATGATTTATTTACAATATAATATCCATTAGTATCAAATAGTTATCAATTAGATATTTAGTTGTTTGTATAGTTACTGCTTGATATTAAATATAATTGTCTTTTTAAAAATAATATTAGCAATAATTATTATTCATAAGTAGAATTGTAAAAAATGATAAATTACCACTTAAAAAACACATATATTATTGGAGCATAGGGTTAAACACTGACATAAAACATATATTATTGCAGCATAGGTTGTAAGATACAACTCAACATCGTCAATTAAATAGCAATGGATATTATTGACATCTCCAGTAGTTCCAGTGGGCCAATGTTGTCAGCCAATTCGACACCGTCAATCAATGCAAATCAAAACTCTACAAGTCAAATACAAGATTTTGCAAATGACATTACAGTTAGTTGCTTGGACTTGCTACAACAAGCGAAGGCAACTGTTCAAAACATCCAAAGTGTCCAAGATTTGGACATTCAGTCAATGGAAGTAACAGTACATGAGTTCCATTCAACTTGTGAGAAGTTGAGTTCATTTTGTACTTTCCTTCGTAAAATGAAAGTGGATGAGTTCTACGGACAAGGTGGCTCTATCTACATTAAAGAAGTGTTCCAAAATTACTTGAACCATCCCTAAGATACATTATCACTATAAATGTGGATATAGTAGTTGATATAACGATATAACTTCAGCTTTTACCAACTTATGGATAGTTGGATATTTTGTAACTCCCTTAAACAAATGTAAGCTCCAATATACTATGAACAAGGCACTTCTCCTCGCAATAAAAAGATCCAATATGTCACCTACTACAATACCATGTAACACATTTTTTGCTTCAAAAATATGTATACATTGTTCTCTCGCTATCATTTTCCATCTTGGTTCTTGACTTTTGCTTTTGTTTTGTATATCTTTACTTGACCCATATGTCAAAATTCCAAAAAACAAATGCCATGTTCAATTGCATATAATTAAGAATAGTAGTTTGCATATAATGTGTTGCAAACCTTTCCTCATTTGACTTCAACTACGCATAGTCTAACCATTGTGTTCACTCCAACAAATATATATCGCCAACAAATGCTATATCTCTCCTTCAATAATTGTCTCATTTTTTCACCTACATTCCTTAAAATTTGATCACTTAGTAGAACGATAATATTGTACTCACTTCCATTCTCTTAACATATTTCACATTTCTAGTATACTATATTAACATACATGATAGATGTATCCTCAACCAGAACACAATCCACATAAAATTAGTGCTCTCCAATAATAGGTTAAAACATTTATGAACCAAGTAACTCTCTTTAATCTTATTGTATTCTCATTCGTTGTTTATCCCTTGCTATTAATGTACTACTTTTATACTCATTTGTTAGAAAGCATGTTTCCTCTTATTCCTTTAGCATAGAATGCAGATCTAAACATTTAGAGTGCATCCAATTTAGTTAGATTACTTAATAGCATGAACTAACTTTTTTACTCACTAGACTCTCCCTTTTTGTTTTCCTTACAAGTGCAGCAAGCTAACTTCTAAAGGCAACTATTTTGACATACATACCTATTCAAAATCACATTTACAGGTATTATTCTAAATTTACTTTAACTCTATGTAACTTCTATTGTCGCATTCAAGAACATTGTTGCTTTCTGAAATATTATCGAATTAGTTAAGTATATTTTGTTGGGTATACAACATATTAATTTCACACTTCACAAAGTATGCTTTTTATACATCATTGAAAGTAAGTAATAGCTGCCAACTACAATTTACTTTTGCAAGGACTAGTTCGCTCTCTTGCCACAATGTTTTCTTTGACTGTGAACGCAATTAAGATGATCCATGATGGAAACGTAGACCTACAACCCCATCTACAAGCAATAGATATTTCAATGTTTGGACATGGGCCTGAACCAACCAATCGCTATATACTACAACTCTCTGATGGGGTGCATAATCAGAAGGCTACACTTCCAAAACAGTACAACCACCACATAGATTCTGAAGAACTACAAAAGGGCTCTATAGTTAAACTCATTAAATATAGCTGCCCTATTCTTTGCAATTCAAGGTGAGCCACCATATTTTAGTAATTTTCTACAATATGCAAAATCAAAACTTTTAGATTATCTTTCATGAACTCCATTATTTTACATATCATCCTATTGATAATACTTCTTTATTTTACACTCATAGGTGGATCATCATATCAGAATTAGAAATCATATGTGGGCTGCAAGATATCATTGGCAAGCCCACCAACCTCTTTGAACAACAAACCCAACAAGTACAAGCCACGCCTATAAGCCTTGATAACAATGTTACAGTACCGGAACCACCTCTCCTAACAAAATATTCCTTGACTAAGGATGCAATCAAGCTGATGAATAATGGTAACCTAAACTTGCAACCCCATCTACAAGCATTAGAAATTGCACTGTTTGGCCATGCACTCAAATTGGTTGATCAATATAGAGTGGATCTCTCCAATGGGGTACATAAGCAGAAGGCAACACTTCCAACAAAGTACAACCAATGCATAGCTTCTAAAGAACTCCAGAAAGGATCTATACTCAAATTGATAGGATACAGTTTCCCTGTTCTTTGCAATTCAAGGTGAGCCATGCTATTTGCATGCATATCTACAAAATTCACAACTACCAATTTGTAGCCTAGCATTTTTATCAGCTCTACCACATTTAATTGTACTCAAAATACTGACTCGTTTAATCTTTATAGGTGGATAGTCATCTCCAAATTAGAAATCACATGTTTGCAACATGACATCATTGGTCAACCTGCCTACCTGTTTGAAGAGCAAGTCCAGAAAGTAACTTCTACAAACTCAACTACTCCATCTACAAGCATGAGTAACATTCCTATGGTGACAAAGCCACCTACTCAAAGGGCACTGTTTGGGTTAGCCTCTTCCCTACAAAAGAAAGAATCCCCATCCAATATTATGCCCATTAGAAATTTGAATCCATTTCAGACAAGGTGGCTTATAAAGGGTTGTGTTACCATGAAAAAATAGATGCACCACTTCAACACACAGAAGGGACAAGGGCAGGTCTTCTCTTTTGATATTGTTGATTGTGAGTGCACTGAAATATGAATAACATGCTTTAATGAAGTTGCAAACCTTCATTACATGAATGTACATTTTGGAGAAGTATATACAATATCTGGTGGGACTATTAAGCCAGCTAATAGGTTGTACAACAAACTGAATAGCCAGCTTGAAATTCTTTTAGTCAAGGAATCCAAAATTTCTCACTCAGAAGATGACCTTGCAATTCCCAAACATAAGTTCTCCTTCACACCCTTTAAGGACATTTTAGAATTGAACAATAATATCCTTGTTGATGTTATTGGAATAGTCATATGTGTGGACCCAAGCTCAACCATAAGGAGGAGGGATGGGACTGAAGTTCTTCGAAGGAGCATCAAATTGATAGATACCTCTTCATCTACCATTAATATTACTTTATGGGGTCCAACAACTGAAAAGGAAGGCAAGCAACTGCAAGAGAGCTATCACTTAAAACATGTGTCCGTACTTGCAATAAAAAATGGCCGTGTCACTGAGTATAATGGCAAGGTCATAAGCACGTTGGCAAGCACCCACCTATTTGTAAACCCAAGAATAGAGGAGGCCGAACAACTCAAATCATGGTTTGAACAGAATGGGGCTAATGTCGCTCCATTGAATACACAACCATTGGATGCACCTCTCGTGCTTATGAGGAAATAAATTGCTGATATTGAAGAGCAAACTACGAGTGTGAAAAAAACTTTCCAATGCACTCTAAAAGCATCAGTGCAATACATAAAAACAAATTCATTATGCTATCCATCTTGCTCCCTTGACTTAGATGGAAGACAATGTAAAAAGAAAGTTGTCCAGAATGATGATCAGACATGGTATTGTTCCAAGTGCAAAGCTACTACTCCTAAATGTACCTATAGATACATACTCCAGCTAAAGCTCGCAGATCATACAGGAATATTATGGGCTGTTGCTTTTGAAGAACCAACTACCAAACTCCTTGGAATCTTTGCAGATAATTTATACATGCTACAATTCAATTCTGGAATAGAAATTGAAGCTGAAACCATAGTGAAAGGAGTGTTATTCAAGCAATTTATCTTCACAATCACAAATTCCTATGATTCAAGTGTTGCTCAAGGACGGGTCAAATCAACAATCACAAAGGTCGACAAGCTAGATTTTGTTGCAGAGAATTTGCTCATGTTGAGTGAAATCGCTACTATGTCTCATATTGCTAGTGTTTAGATGTACCTCAAGCACTCATATAATGTATATGAAATTTTGTAACACCTTATATAGTATACTTTCTAGAATTTTCATTCCATACATGGAATTTCAAAATCACATGTATATTGAATATATTGATGTTATAAAAAATATGAAAATACTGTGATATGTTTCTTCTACCAAATTACTCATGTATATAGCATACCAATTGTATCTCAACAACTTTTCACAGAATATAGTGATCGAAGAACTCATCAAAATTAATGTTTACCTTCTTCAATTTTGTATGTATTTGTAATTGTTCATTTGATAATTATAGTTCATATTTCCTTTACAGATGGTGACCTCTACCCCTAAAAGCATACAATCCCGTAAAAGAACTCATAACTACTACATGCAACATAAAGAAGAAATCAACATTCGCCGTCATTTCGAACGCATAGGAAAACAAGCAATAGAAGCCAATACACCACCTTCCTTTCAATCAAACCAACACAACATTGACCCATACGAATGTGTATCCCAAAATGAACACACTTTCAACATAGGTTTGTCAGCATGCACACATGAGACAATCCACACATGGAAAAATCAATCCACAAGCTTACTGCATTCTGAACAAAACTTTATAGATGCTTCAAAAATATTTCGTTCAAAACTAGATAAACTATCCAACTTACCAACTTGCACAATTTTCCATGAATGCTACCCAGGAATCCGTACCAACACAACACAAACCGGTCCAGTTTGTTTTAGATGCTTCCGTGAGATAGGTAGACATCGTTTCTCAACAACTAATTTAATGGATCCAGGAGTACAGCTGTACGAGCTACAAACACTAACACAAGTCAAAGAAATGTTAATAGCATGAGTCAATCCAATAATAAAAGTAACACATGCTCGTGGAGGCCAATACAAATATAGTGGCCACACAATTTGTTTCCCACAGGACATCAACACCATAGCAAAATACTTGCCACATAAAATAGAAAACTTGGATGTGTTGGTGGTTCGAAGAACCAATACAAGAGGTGACCATTATGACTGCTATGTAAGTAGGCATCGTGTGTGGGCTGCACTGAAATATAAAATCACAAATGACCCATATTACAAAGATGTCGAGGTGGATTTTGCATCCCTTCAGGAGCTCCCTGATACAAATACAGACATTTCCACTATGCTTCATAACATTAATGCTGACGATCACAATATTGTTGCTCCAATTAGTGCTTCCAAATTTAACGCAGACTCACCTGACATTGAATTCACTTGCTCCTCATCCTTCATGGCTAGGCTACCAAATAAACGTTGTGAACTAGAAATCATAAAAGAAACATTGCAAGTTAGAGATCACAATCACACCATTATAGATTGGCCAACACTTGAGTCATCACCAGTTAATGAATACAATACTGAAGGACTTCTAGACATGGCTTTTCCTTCTTTGTTTCCCAATGGCAATGCATTACATTTACAACCTCGCTATAGACAAATTGAAATGCATGAATATGTGTTGCACCTAATGAGGTTCCATGATAATAGATTTGGAAGGCACCCAAGGTTTAGATATTTTGTCTTGAATCTATTGATGCATCACCGAAGCCAAGGTGTTGCCTCCATTTTTGTCAAGAAAAATGCTGAGGACTGCATACCAACTACCATAGACAGCCTTCGCCTCCATATACAAACATTGCCTGACACTAAACTAGCCGAACAACTGATGCATTACGGATCATCCCTTAGAGGGACACGAGCATATTGGAATAAGTCTCATGGTGAATTGTCAAACATGATCAACCAAATAGGCTCCCCAACACTATTCTTCACCTTAAGTGCTGCAGACACCAAATGGCTTGATTTACATCAACTATTTACAAAGGGGGCAACCCAAACATCACTAAACAATAAAGATCGCATAGATAACATTGTTATGAACCCACATACCAAATCCTTATACTTGCATCAAAGATTCACAGCGTTTCGTGAAGAAGTCTTAGAGAAACTATATTGCGCAACAAACTACTGGTATAGATATGAGTGGCAACATCGAGGGTCTGCACATGTACATGGCTTCCTTTAGATTGAGGGTGCACCAAACATGGACACTCTTAACTAGAGCAATCATACAGATGTAGACATAGCAAAATCATTCTTTGATAGATATGTCAGTGCTTGGAATCCTCGAAATCTGGGAGATAAAAGCAACACATTCCATCGATCTTCGCAAGACAATCCATGCTTACTAACAACACCCGAAATATTTGATACAAACACACTTACTGACTATGAAGAGTTAATTAATCGTGTCCAAAGACATACCAAGTGTTCTGAATCAACCTGCCTTCGCAAGAAAGGGAACAACATGGAATGTCGCTATAGTGCACCCTGGCCTGAATGTACCCACTCTTCATTGTACAGTGACAAAGCTGGGAAAAAAACCTATTGCCCTGCACGTAATGATGATAGATTGAATATGCATAGTCCAACAATGCTTTCCATATGGAGGGCCAATATGGATTGTCAACCCGTGCTTTCAAAAACACTAGTTCTAAAGTACCGTAGACATGCAAAATTAACATTATGCATTCGATCGGATTCAATCAAATTAGATGTCGCATTAGGACCATTCATCAATTAATCAAGTGCATTTTCATCCATTCAAATAAACATTATCATTCAGCCTTCATCTTGCATCATCCATTTAATTAAATAAATTAGGACTTCATTTAAATCAAATCCTAAATCATATTCCATCATTTTCTAATTCAAATAAATCAATATTTAAGTCTTAAAAGTCAAATCACCTAATCAGCATTCAATCTGCTTAATCATCATCCTAGCTAATTAATCTTGATTAAATCTAATGCTAATCCCATCCCACTTGCATCCTCTAGATATATCCACTTGCACAATAAATCAATTTTATTGATTTATTAAAAACCTCATTTTCCCTCAACATGACAAGTCAAACATGGCATTTATTGCTGTTTTTCTTGTCCCCCTCTCAGAATTTATTGCAAATTTGAATTTGAATTCTCCCTCTCATGGGCACTCTTCCCAAATCTTGCACAACCATTGACCACTCATCACTTGACAAGTGTCCTCCTATCATTGGCATAATCTTTAGTCCCACATTGGTCCCTCTTCAACACTTGGCATTTTGAAAATCTTTAAATACAAGCTTCATCTTTGAGCAAATCCTCCACAACTTTTATGCAAGGTTACTCTCTTAATTTGAGAGCTCATCTTGCTCATCATCTCCATTTGCATTTCATCATTAGTTTATCAATCAAGGATTGGGAAAGGGTCACTAGCACATGTGACACCAATCCACTATGGGATAGGTTTAATGTCATGTTTTTGTATGCTTTTATTAATTTGGCTTCCCTTGTTTCATTTATAGCATGATTAACATGGCTTATTATTCCATAGGGATGTTTGAAATGTTGCTTTATTTTAAACTAACCATTTGCAGATTTTAGCATCCACAAAATGGCACTAGAAGGAGGGCTTGAACACATTTTTTCTGATTACCATACAAGGCTGTGCGATATGCTATATGGGATTGAACTTTTAGCAAGATTTACAAATAGTTTTAAAAATTTCTCTTTTGTTGTATTTGATTTTGACTTATAAGCTTCAAAATCTCAAAATCATCTATTGAAGTTCTGTCTTTGGAAGCATAATGGACAGGACTTGCTCACATAATTTTGCTATTTAACATCGATTACAGTAACTTCTCTTCCATAAGTTTCATTCGCCTTTATCATGCCACTGTAATGTCTGATTGTTTGAAATTGATTTCCTATTAATGATGGAGTATTGGCCATTCTACTTGCATAGGGCGGCATAACAGGCAGAGTAACAAGTGATAGCTGTCGGTTTGATTTTGTCAGAGGAAAGGCTCTCATTTTAGTTCTTTTTTTTCTGACACATGCCTATCAAATGCATTTTCTTTAAAAGCCTTCATCTGTTGTTTTCTGCATCCAGGCATACTAAGTACATTGATGGTTTCGATAAACACTCTTGACTGTTGTTCTGTATGCTTGCTAATTGAATTTACCAGAAAGTGCCTAGAGCCTTTCCATCAATTCTACATTGTGACTAGCTTTACACCCATGGTGTTGAATTCTCTCTGTTCGCTGGTACCTTGCTAGGTTTGACAGGTGCGGCACAAGTAAGGACCACTGGAAATAACTATTGTAGGTTACAATAGAACACATACACTGTTACATTATTCCAGGAGCTCGCGTTTCTTTTGAGGAGATTGCGAGGATGCTTGTCAAGGACTGTAGAAGGCGGCCTTATACCAGCTAATAGCATTTTTTTAAGAAGTTTACGCTTTTTTATCTCTTTTGTGTAGATTTGGCAAGATGTAGCATTACCTGATATCACATCTTTTCTTTTTTGTTTCTATCGTACTAAGTATTAACTGCATATTCCATATTTGTTGTAGACTAGAATGCATGCCATTCTTGAGAATCTATACACGAAAATCAGAAAAAAAAATATATCTTAAATATTTGTTGCAGATTCTAGTGTATTCTAGAATCCATGATAATGCTAGCTATTTAACGTTTGGAAGTAGCCAAAGACCACTGGAAAATACAAACTTGCAGTTGCGATAACTATTGACAGTGATTTCTTCTTTGAGTAGCAGCTACCTCAGGTTTTTCTCACGAGCTAGGCAAGTATCTGGTGGATCTGTCTTAACTTCGAACCAACTACCATTTCCTCCTGCACCATATAAATTCCTACATCTACTGCATTTGGTGAGGTTTCTGTATCGCATGACTTGAGATAACCCATCTACCTGCTGTGGCTATCACTGTCCACTTTATTTTGGATTCCTTTGTCCTCGCGAAAGCCAGTGGATTACGGAGGAAAGAGTTATTTAAAAACTAGTGATGTATTCTTTCTTTAGAATATGTCTTTATCAATCAACACACCCTTTGTCAGACTTGGTCGCCGTTTGTCAGACTTGCTTGCCGCTGCCCTCTGTCCAACAGTTAACGTGCCTTGTCTATTCCTTTTTCTGTCGACAGTGACAGTCCATATTCTGGAAAACAATTAGCACGCCCTGTCTATGCTTCCACATTTTCCTAGCAGGCATTTCACACGCCTTGTCTGTATTTTCCTAGGATCTACCGACGCCTTGGTATTTTGGTTGAAATGTCAAGAAGAAGCAGCTGAAGAGGACGCAGATGAGCTGCTGGAGATAGACCCCACGTTTAAGCACACCCCGTAAACTTATTGCATGAGTTTTTAGCGAAGAAAGTCATACAATTTTTTTGTTTTAGCACACTTTATTTTGTAAACGACTTATCTTGATTATGTGAGTGTCCTTGAGTAGTTTACCAGAGGCGTGTGTCTTAAAGTTTCATTTATATCGCTGTTTGTTGTCATTAACATTGCTGACTATCATTAAATATTGTATCCATCCCAAAAATTGTGTTGTTTGACGTTGATAGTTGTGATTTCTCTTCCATTTTGACACGGGATCCCAACGAACACATTTGACCTTTTCTGTGGAGGATTGCTGGCCATCCATGAACATTAGATAGTATTAACTCACAATCATTATCAGCAATGAGACATTTGGCTTCTAACAACAACTTGAAATCTTTGTAGGCGTGGTTTCATTTGTGAGGAAGGCTGCTTTCATCTACTGTTATTAATGTTTTAGTGCAGGCATTAAAGTTGTGTTTAAGACCATACTGCTGTACAACACATGAACTCCAAAAAATTGCTCATTCTTCCTCTTGGTGGATTGTTTATTAGCTTTATTTTTTTGGTGTTTGTGCCATTTCAGCTTCTATCTCTTTGATTTGGCAACTTGATCAAAAGCTATCTCCAAGAGAATCTTGTTGATATGAGATCCACAAAGACATAATGCATCCATTAAATATGTGCTAGTTGAAAGACCATGGATATTATTGAAAGTTAATGCTTGTCTTTCTTTATCATACAAGTCAGATTAAGAAATTGTAGATCCATTTATTGATGTTTCATTGATTATCTTAAAACATTAGTCTTTTTCATTTAAGAATCATTTCAAGTTAATGCTTAAAATGATTTTAATAACTTAATTTTTTCCAAATAGGTACAAGGAAAAGCGAAGGTGAAAAGGTGCAAAGCGAAAGAGAAGGCTATCAAACGAAAATGGAAGGAGGGAATTTTTTTTTTGAAAACACAATGTGTTTTTCAACACTTTAAGTGTTTGATCAACAATACTTCACGAAGTTGTTTATCTTTTCATTTTAGAACACTAATTTTCCTTTGGGTCTAAAAAGAACAATTTGATCTTTTTCATTCGCAAAAGGTTAAAATTCAAGCTTAGACACTTACTAGATTTTGTTTTGGGCTAAAAATTGGACAAGCAATCTTCATATTTCATTTGGTGCTTAAAACGAACTCACAATTGCTTTGAAGGTTATAAAACGAACAAGTGTTTGAATTGTGTGATTTTTTCTTTTGAGTGCGTATCCTCTCCCCTTGTGCTTTGTGCGATCTAGGGTGCAAGAGAAACACTCAAAATACATTTTATTGCTTTGAAACACTTCAATTTGGGCTTAAAAATTGAACATCTTGTGCAAGTGTGAGTAGGGGCATTTTCACGTACATTCTCTTTCTTTGTGCCATCAAAGATCGATCGAGTTACGGATTGTGTCTTTGCTTGCTTTTGTTTATCTTAGAGGGCCTGCCTTGGGGAAAAAGTACTCACCCAAGGACGACTCAACCGGTAACACTCTAAAGCCAAGAGTATTTCCAGCCGGGATATAAATGATGGTTTTGGTTAAAATGCCATAATCACGCGGTTGGCTCCGACAAGATGGATCCGAAAGGGGACTCTTGCCGTATGGGTCAATCTCCACGAACGGAAAGTCCTTACTAGAACCCATGTGCTAGAATTTTCCAAAATCCTTAATCTATTTTGTTGGTGCAAGAACGGTCGTTCTGAAGCCACCCCACACTCTTACGGTCTTCTAGTAGAGATGGAAAGCACGCCATGGGAGTTTCATGGGTGTTGATGCTTGGCTGCCCTGATTGACGTTAATGAGCCATGGAGGGGAGCCAGTGGGGTCAAGCATCTAACCATCCGCTAGAGATAAGCGTAGCTGGACTTGTCCAAGTGGGAATCCAACAAATATTGTCTTACACATCCATAGGGCTTGTAATTGTTCTTCATTTGAAAACATAGTGTGTATTCAAAAACATTTTGCAAACAAACATTCAACATGATTCTCAAAATTTCAAACCCTCTTTAAGACAAATATCATTGACTCAATCCATATGTTACTACTTTCCCTGTGGATTCACGTTCGTAGAGGTTCCTAAGCATTGGATTATATCTCAATTTGTCTTCTTGAGTAAACAATAGGAAAACCCTTGCCTTAAGTTCATTGAATTTCCACATAAAATATCTTGTGGGGTTTAATGAAATTAAGACATTGGACATCTTAGTTTGAAACTTTAATCAAAGAGTGTGTTTGTGGAAAAAAGAACTCATTAAGCAAAGATAACAAATTGGACCCCACACATGTGCTTGATATCTTTTGGTCATATTGGTCTTTTGATTGCTCTTAGAGAAAAGTGTGTTCTTCAATACCTTGGCCTAGTCAACAAAGTCTCTCTAAGTCTTTTTAGGATCAAATCAAACACTTCATCCATCTCTCACATTCATCAAAATTCATCCATCCAAAACAACTTTAGAGCTTTTGAAAACATCATTACCTAGACTTGGGTACATCCCTGAAATCACTTGTTTAGCTAGGTGTGTTTGGATGAATCCTTCCATGCACACTTAGTTAAATTATCAACCATCCTTTGAACAAGTTCATCCTAAGATCACATCCAACATCTTAGGGTTTACAAGTTCATCATCCAAATCAACCAATCGAAATCAAAATCCCTCAGTCTAGCATTGATACAAAGTCCCTAAACGTTCAACACTCATATCATTCACCTTTCATCCTTCATCTCATCATTGATCCTAAGAACCTTAGAGGTCACTTTCATAACAAGGTCAAAACACAAGGAGAACATGGAATACAAACTTGATCCCTACGTCTTGAGTAATCCAAATCAATTGAATCTTGAAAGCCTTACAATTCTGATTGATTATCAAAACTCACACTTATACAATCCATACATGGGACCATTACCTTCGACAAATGTCAATAGAACAACAAGTGTGAGTGTGCCGAAATCAAATATTGGAACACATTTCCCATTGGGAGATCTAAACCCAAAACTACAAGTCTATCAATCGAACAATCAATGCATGAACCTTGAAACGAACAATGTCATCCCACCAAATCCCTACAAACCAAATGAGAAGGCACCAAGTACAAGTTTTCAAAACATGAATCTAGAAAACTTTGGGATGGATACATTTGAAAATTATCCGAATGTTCCCAACATGAGCAATGATCAATTTCAACCCATCATCACAAATCAGAATGTTGTCCAAAATCAAACACAACTACACATCCCAAATCCACTTAAACAAAAGCTGAATCAAGGGAGTCAAATTCAAAATCAAAATCAAATTTCACTTGAGCAACTTGCTTCACATGCCAAACTAATTGAACTATTGGGCAAAGAGATATCTTCACTCCAAAATCAATACAATCTTCCATTGGTTAATTCATGTCATCAAAGCATTGAGTTGTGTCCGCAACCACAACAATATCTCCAAGGTCAAGAAGTTAGATATCAAGGTCAACCACATCAACAAATCCAACCCCCACGTGTCGAAGATCAATCACCACATCTCCAAAATCAATCACCACAAGGTCAACTTAAAGTACAAATCTCACAAAGAAACAAGCCACAATACACACCACTTGGGAGACCAATCAAATCAGTCTTGCAACAATTGGTACAAGAAAATCTCATCAAGCTCCCCATCTATGGGAACTATCAAGAACCCCTAGTTAAACCACCAGGGTATAATGAGGAGCACCATTGTGATTATCACAAAACAAAGGGACACACAACATTAAGTTGTATTCGACTAAAAATTCTCATCCAAGACTTGATTGATCAAAAGATAATTGCTATTGGGGACAATGATAGCATTGTCAATCTCTCCACCACAATTGTTGAAAATAATGATCAAGATCTATCCATCAATAAAGATGTTTTCGTCTCATCCAATGAGGCATCGACCAATGATTATGTCAAAAATGTCTCTACATCACCTAATGAGTTAGAGGATATATCTCGAGAATTTATTCCAAAACATAATCAAAATCCTTCACCAAAGTCTAGCAATGGTCCTTCCCAAGACATATTGACATCCTTCGACCTCATGGCTACAGATACTAAAGGAACCCTAAACTCAACACTTGAGGATGTTGAACCACTTACCATGTCTAATGAAGATATCCAAGCACCATTTGTAAGCGATCCATGCTTTGAAACCGACCCATGTCAAGAGCTTGATCCAAAGCATATCGAAAGCAATCCCAAAATAAATCAAGATCAAAAATTTGTATCTCCAAGATACTACAATGATCTAATGGATATTCTCCTATCCACACAAGATGATCATATCCATGTAGCACATACTCCTCCATCTACCCATGAGATGCTTTCTACAGATGGGCACGTAGATGATCTTCATCTAGAACAAGATTTTGTTACACAAAAAGAGCAGATTCTTAACTCCTACAATCAAACGGAGTTGTCAACATCAGGATCAAATATGTCCCAAACTCAGATTGAGGACATCATGAATAAATATATCCATCATTATCCGCTCAACAAAACAAGTCAAATAGAACATCCAGAGTTAGCAGAGCAGCAAATTGAAAGAATGTCAACTACGGTGGTCATTTGTCAGAGCATGTTTACTGAAAAAGATATCTCAAAACAAGCAGAATCAAGGAATGAAGGTGATACTATCACCATACTGGGGGAAACTTCGTCTCAAGCAAACGTCAACATAGAAAGCACGAAGAGTCCTTATGATGAAACTAGTGTCAATACTACAACCAGTCACACCATGAATCTTCATCCACCCATTACCTCATCCACAAATTGGGACCAATGTCAAAAGAAAGATTTGAATCAAAGTACAAAGAACGTTATCAAATCAAAAGAAACTGAGAAGCATAATGGACAAATAAAATACAAATGGATACCAAAGAATACAAAGAAAAATCATCCCTATTTAACTCCATCAGTCAAAGAAACTATGGGGCAAAATCAAAAAGGGAAAAGTATCCATCAAGAATGTCCGCAAAAGAAAAAGCAGGTTTTTCAAGCAACGTACAAAGTGTATCAAGCAGTTGGTCCTAATCCCATGCCACTTCCTCAGATCCACCCATCATTGCTCATCTTCCCAAGTTTGAGAGTCAAAGGTTCCAAACTATGAACCAATCCATCTCTTATCCCTAAACACTCCATCCATGCCTCCACGCATCATATACAATTCTCAGATTGACCATGTATTGGCAATGACCCTTCATCATAAGGATTTAGAAGGCACTCTATCGTGATGTGCGCACAAAGATAAAGTTAACTTTGGTATCGACAAAGTAGATCAGGAATCCCAAAAGTTGCATTCAAGTGCATGTATCTTAGCAAAGCAAATTCTTCAAGCAGGATACCGATGGAACATTATGATAGGGGCATCTACATCAGCAACACCTCATGATTCAGCATGAGCTTAAAATCTTCAAAAATCAAAAAATCAAAGCAAAAAATCCAAAAAAATCAAAAAAAGGACTGAAAACAGTAAAGATAAAAATCGTCCTCTAGTGAAAACTGCATGGGCGGTGCTTTGGGCAAGACCATGATGAAAACCTGGCAAACAGGCATCATGTGTAGAATCGAGCATCTACGTGTGCCACTTCAGGTGAAAGCATCTCATCCCATCCATAATAAATCGAGCATTCCATCCATCTTATCCCTAATAAATCCATCCATCCATGAGCCATTGATCCAATCCATTTTCATCCATCTACATCCATCATCCAAGTTATCTTGATATTGATGAAATTTTGGGGCACACTTTACACTTGCATATGGTAAACATCTTGACATGGGTCATTTTCATTGATCTTATCCTATCCAACATTATCTGAAGCATTATCCAAATGAGCATTCTTTATTTGAACACCTTATCTTGTCACAAGATAATCCTTGACATCATTTGCATGCTTGTCGTATCCATCCATCCATACACTTATCTAAGCATCCATCCACGACATTCCATACATTGCTAGACATTGAGGGCAGATATGTACATCTTGCTTCGAGAATAAATATTGATCTATATCCTCCAACTCATGTGGCGATCCGAACATTGGCAAACATGAAACAAAATTGGTCAAAGCATTTGTGAGCAAAAATCCAAATCATTAGCCCATGGCATATTTTGACGAAAACATGTCCTTATCAAATTTCATCTTCAATCGAACATCGATTCAAACAATCAATATCAGTTGCATCTAATGCACCCTTCAAACATCACATCAAATCATTCAAACAAATTTTGTTCCAAATCAAGCTTCATCGATCCTGATCAATCAAATCCAATCAATCCATCATCATCTTGGGGATATCTTTCCCCATCCTTGTGTTGCTTAACACTATCCTTGCATTGTTGTGTTTCCTCAACAATGTTATTATCATCAATCCCGATCAATCAATCCTTGCATTGTTGTGCATCCTCAACAATGTTATCGTCATCAATCCTCATCATCAATCCATTGATCTGATCAATCAACCTTAGCTTGGTCTTCAACAAAATCCCAAACAAAGCACTGATATCATTACACATCCATATCCAAATCGTCAAAATCATGCGAAAAATCCAAAAATATCCAAAACATATCAAAATCCCAAAAACATCAAAAACATTGGAATCCGAACTATGTCGTCTCTGAGCTTAAACGTAGGCAAGGCTAATCTTTGATCAGCCCCCCAGACATCAAAAAACCAAAAACACTTGAAAAGCATCAAAATCCAAAAACATTCAAAAAACACAAGATCCAAAAACATTCAAAAAAATCAAAAATCAAAAACATCGCAAAATCCAAAAACACCAAAAACAGCCTCAAAACATTCCAAAAATGTCAAAAAATCCAAATATTTGAAAAATCCACCTGTCCCGTTTCGCTTTCACTCGAAATAATCAATCATCCATAATAAATTGATTGCCATCTTCATCCTTTGGCAACACAAACAGAAACAAGCGCAACAGTCAACAAAAGCAAACTTCAATCGTAAAATCAAAATTGAAGCAACAAACCTCTAAAAAAAAATCAAACTCTTGATCAGTCGCAAACATGTCAGTCGACCTTATATCAACAGCCTATCAATCAACTTATCAACCATCATCATCCTCCACAATGCATGTCCTAGGATATATCGTTCTGGCAATGGGCATCATTTTGGATATCACCCTGGATTCTTATCCTATCAAAACAAATCCCTTTGGCTGAAGGTGAAGAAGAACATTGGATTATTTATGATTTGATCTTTCTTGATTTATCTTTTACGCGCTTCATTCCAAGGACCTCTAATGATATCCAACGGCTAATTTCTAGAGATAGGAATGAACGATCATTATTTGTCTCACAAGGTTTCATATTTTGTAAAATAACTTGGCTAACACTCTGCTTTTAGAGTTAGATATGTATGGAGGATGTCGTGATAGCTTGTTGACTATTGCATTGATTGGTTATACCTTTCCGTGTTTTGGGTCCGGTGATGTCGGTGACTTCTAAAGTGCATCCTAGCAAGGTTTCCGTATGTCGTATGAACAAGAATACTCACCCATTTGTCAAGTCAAGTTCATCACACTAAGTACAATGCCATCCTCGTCCTTATACCTTGATGCATCGTGTTTAGGCGCAGCTATCAAACATAAAGTAAGTGGACCTTTGAAATCCCAACTCTTGATAAGAAAATCACCATCATCACCATCATCATCTCTAATAAAGTCTCGACCAATCATGGACTTGTTGGATCCCTCTCTTGTCATAACTCCGATTTAATGCCAATATCATGCATCCATACATCCATCATGCATCCATCCTACATCCAGAAAACAATTAGCATATCACATACATAATAGGAAACATCGATCATTTCACATGCATTGCATTTGCATCATCATCATAATATAGATCTGTTAGTCTAAGCATCTACATAAATCATCCACTGCATAATCACAACATACCACATCATCAATCTCATCCATCTCGCATCATATAATAATTTAAGTTGTTTAGGATAATATAGATTTGTTATTCTAAGCATCTTAAAACCATCTCATTTGCATCATCATCCATAACCACCCATTTTGAACCTCTTTATCGTGAGATCGACCCTCAAATTGAATCTTTTCGCTCGATCTCTCGAGGGGGCAATGTACCAGTATACTTCTTTCCGCTGGGGCATCCGAAAAATCAGAAAATTATTAAATTTCGATCGTGACAAGTTTATTCTTTGAACCAATGCAACAAGTACATTGCTTCAAAGAGGGGAAAAATGTAGACATGCAAAATTAACATTATGCATTCGATCGGATTCAGTCAAATTAGATGTCGCATTAGGACCATTCATCAATTAATCAAGTGCATTTTCATCCATTCAAATAAACATTATCATTCAGCCTTCATCTTGAATCATCCATTTAATTAAATAAATCAAGACTTCATTTAAATCAAATCCTAAATCATATTCCATCATTTTCTAATTCAAATAAATCAATATTTAAGTCTTAAAAGTCAAATCACCTAATCAACATTCAATCTACTTAATCATCATCCTAGCTAATTAATCCTGATTAAATCTAATGTTAATCCCATCCCACTTGCATCCTCTAGATATATCCACTTGCACAATAAATCAATTTTATTGATTTATTAAAAACCTCATTTTCCCTCAACATGACAAGTCAAACATGGCATTTATTGCTGTTTTTCTTATCCCCCTCTCAAAATTTATTGCAAATTTGAATTTGAATTCTCCCTCTCATGGGCACTCTTCCCAAATCTTGCACAACCATTGACCACTCATCACTTGACAAGTGTCCTCCTATCATTGGCATAATCTTTAGTCCCACATTGGTCCCTCTTCAACACTTGGCATTTTGAAAATCTTTAAATACAAGCTTCATCTTTGAGCAAATCCTCCACAACTTTTATGCAAGGTTACTCTCTTAATTTGAGAGCTCATCTTGCTCATCATCTCCATTTGCATTTCATCATTAGCTTATCAATCAAGGATTGGGAAAGGTTCACTAGCACATGTGACACCAATCCACTATGGGATAGGTTTAATGTCATGTTTTTGTATGCTTTTATTAATTTGGTTTCCTTTGTTTCATTTATAGCATGATTAACATGGCTTATTATTCCATAGGGATGTTTGAAATGTTGCTTTATTTTAAACTAACCATTTGCAGATTTTAGCATCCACAAGTACATTGCAAAAATATGCCGCGAAGGCAGAAAGAAAATCTGAGAGCTACCTTGATATGTTGACACGCATATGTCAAAAGCAAGCACCCCAAGAGAAGGCACTTGCAGCATACAGAAAATTCATGTTCGAAATTATTGCTGATCGTGATATAGGTGCACAAGAAACATGCCATATGTTACAAAAGTTGCCCCTTGTTGTTTGTAATCATGATTTTATGGTGCTTAATGTTGGTAGAAAAGTTTTCAACCGAATCCAAACAAACCGAAATGAAAATGCATTGGAGCTGACCTACATCCATAAATATACACAACGTCCTCTTGAAATGGATAAAGTAACGCTACTTGAATCTGCACGAACATTCTCATTCTCATCAAGTCGCAAAGAGTACAAGTGGAAAGAAAGGAAGCATAAGGAAATTATCAGTGTCTTCTCTCAATTTACTGCTATTCCAAAAGAGGATTCAGAACATTTCGAAACATTTTGTTGGAGTGAACTACTTCTTTACAAGCACTTTCGCAACATTGAAGCAGACATTGTTATCGAGAAAGAGAAAATTGTTGCAAATTGGAAGGAGATGAATTTACGTAAATACTGTGTGTGGCATGTTGACCGTATAGTTGATGAACAAGTAAGTCAAGAAGAGGAAAAGGAGCCAGAAGATCAAAACAATATAGGAAATACAAATCAATTGAATGAATGGGAGTTCTTATCGCAATTGGGTCTTGGTACTAGCGGGAATTTTGATTCCCTCGATATGCTTGGAAGACGTGACTTTGACACTTGCCACAATTGGAATGCCTGTACAATACCTCAACCGTTACATGAAACTACAGAGCATTTCATATGCACAAACAAGGTGGACCAACATGATAGCCCAACACCCTTTGAGTTTAGAAACCTCCCATATCCACTCTCTCCCAAACAACAACTCGTTTTGACACTTGTTATGGACCACTACAATTCTTATGAAATAGAAAAACCATTGTACATGATCATACAAGGCACAGCAGGAACAGGAAAATCCTATCTTATTCATTGCATTAAACACTCCCTTTCCAATTTAGTACCACAACAACATAGCCCTCTCCTTGTTGTTGCTCCTACAGGAATTGCATCATTCAACATACATGCTTCAACTATACATTATGCCTTGAAGATTCCAATCAAATAAATGCATCCATTGAAGGGTCAGTTGCTTGCAATGTTCCAACATAGCATGAGACACATAAAATACCTCCTAGTTGATGAGCTAAGCTTTCTAGGCCCAAAATTATTCTTAAAAATTGATACTAGGCTACGCGAGGCTTTCCCCCACCAACAACACTTATGCTTTGGTGGAAGATCTATCATTCTTGTAGGTGACTTTGCACAGCTACCTCATGTAATGGACAAACCTATATATGTCGCCCACATAGATGCAAAATCCCTTTGGGAACAATTCACTATTGTTATCACACTAGAACAAATATTTCGACATGGAGACACACAAGCTCAAATTGACTTTCGAAGAACTCTACAAAACATTTGTAATGCAGAACCGACTGAACAAGATTGGGAGCTACTAATGCGTTGCACAAGCAAAGAGTTATCACACAAAGAAAACAAGTCTTTCGACCTAGCAATGCACCTATTCCCGACCAATGACTTCGTTGGAACACACAACAAAAAAATGATACAGCTATTAAATCTTCCTATTGCACTTAGTATTGCAATAAAAACAACCCTACCATCAAAGATCAACAATGATGCTGACAAGCTTCCCCATGAACTCCTACTCTGTAAAGGCCAACGCATCATGCTAACTACAAACCTATGGACTCAAGCAGGCCTTGTAAATGGTTCTCTTGGACAAGTTGTAGATATTGTATACACGGAAAGCTCCAAACCACCAAATTTACCATTATATGTGGTAGTAAAATTTGATACTTACAATGGCCCACCTTGGAGCATCCATGCCCCAAAAACTATTCCTATATCACCCATATCACTAGGTGCTCAGAGGCAATTACCACTTTGCAGTGCATGGGCGATTACAATACATAAATCCCAAGGAATGACAATCGAAAGAGCAACAATCGATATAGGCAAAAAAGAAAGACAAGGATTAACTTTTATAGCTATATCTAGAGTTAAATCAATACACGGACTTAGGATCGACCCACCATTTACCTTTGATCAATACTCAAGAATGAAGAATAATCCATTCACAATTATCAGGAAAAAAAAAGAGCTCCGACTACGTCTTCTCTCTTTATGATGAGTACAGGTACACATACATTAACACCCTAGTCCCTCAAGAAAGCTATATTTGTTTTTCTTTTATCTTCACCTTACCATATTGATATACATAGAAACTATTATTTCTATACTTACCAAGCATTTGCAATCACATGTAGGTGGATGTTCTAGCTTCGTATACTCCTACAAATGGTTGCTCCAAGCTGGCGCATTTGCAATCACATGCAAGTGGATGTTCCAGCTTTGTATACTCCTACAACTGGTTGCTCCAAGCTAGCGAATCCTCCTAAAGTATTGGTCATTTTTAAGACATGCAAAGACTGTATCACATTCAATACAATATTGAGCCACTTCCCATCCCTCCATGAAAATACAACAAACCCCTTTGCATACAATTCATATTACCAAATTGATCCATATCAAGAACATGAACCAAAGCATATTTCAAGCAATACCACGCAAAATCAACATCAAGAATCCAAACATCCAATAAACCATATACATATACCACCTATTGTTCCATCCACCCATGAGATGCTCACTCCTAAATGTACATGTAGCTGTTCCACAAAAAAAGAAGAGTCAACATTTGGGAGACTGTAGAGTCCTTATGATAAAGCTGCTATCAATGCTACCACACTTCATACCTTCAACCATGATTCACACATCATCCCATCCACCAAAAAAAATAAAGGGACAAATAAATTCAAAAAAATCGACAAATAATATGCAGATGGATACCATAAAATACAACACAAAAACATCCCTACCAATCTCCATCAGTAAAAGAAACTATGGGGAAAAAATCAAGAAGGGAAGCTCTTCCATCAAATAAAGTCCAATAGTGCACAAGAAAGCTTTAGTAAAAGAAACTATGGCGAAAAAATCAAGAATGGAAGCACTTCCATCAAATAAAGTCCAATGGTGCACAAAAAAGCTTCAATAGCAACCAAAAAAGACATATGCACACATTTTGGCCCAAACAAATCACCAAATCCACCTACCATTGCTTGCCTCCCAAGTTTGGAAAAAGAAAATCCAAACCATCAACCGTTAATGTACACCATCATAAGTTGGGACATCCATGATATCCAAATCTCAGAATAACCATGCGTTGATAACAACACTTTATCATAAGGACTCTTATGGCTCCCTAATCGAGATGTCTACATCTCAATGAGATTGCAAAAAAAAAAAACAGCTACATGTGGCAAAAGAGGTACACGCATCTTACTCCATCCACAATAGATCCAACACTCCATCCACCTTATCCAAATTAAATCAATTCATCCATGTACCACCTACCAAATCCATGTTTACCCATCACCCCCCACATTCTGAATCCTCCTAATCTTGATTGACATTCGATCTACACCTTACACCTGCTTATGGTAAATTTCTTGATATGGATCATAATCATTCACTGCACCACCATTATACAAGTATTCTCTAGATACCCACACGCACTCCAAATAATACCCCCAGCCATCCTTTCCATACCTTGCATTTCCATTGACCAATCCGTTTATTCCATGCACCCAACACTACATTCCATGTACACTCCTACAACAACAACACTATTGAAGCAAACATCATGCAATATATCCATCTATTCAAAAAAAAAATGTAATGATTCGTGTTCTCAATCTATTACTGAGATTCAAACATTGTATAATCACATTGTATATTTACCTACTACTATCTTCTAATGTCAAACATTGTTACCTTTGCTAATGATAATTTGCATGTCTCTCCCCTTCTTACTTCTCTATATTTTTCTATCGGCATAACCCTTGCACCCCCTCTGGTGCAAGTGCTAGTTATTAATGACAAAGGAATTGAATTTATATATTTATTTTTATTAATGACAAAGGAATTGCTTCTATGCAAATTTTCAATACTAGATTGCATACATTAAAATATACCTTTATAACTTTGGATGTACCTTGGGCACTCAGTGTGATAATATTAGTTCATAGTTGCAAAGTGAAAAAGATTTTATAAGAATGGAAGTTAATTCATAATAAATTCCCTTCTTCTAGTGTAAATATTGAATAGACTCATTATAAAGACTTATAGTGACCTATAATGTATGTTTCCTTACAACCATAGAGTTGTCAAATGCATTTTCATGAGATGAAGAATTAAAATTCATCATTCTCAATCATTTCCATCCCTTACTACTTCATTGGATACAAACATGTACACTTATGATATTCCAACATTTTAAAATGAATAAACAAAAATTGTTAGTCATACGACTCATAGGTCTTTGAACATTATGAGTTGAATCTATTATAAAAAATTCATATCGAGCAAATATAAAAATTCAAGATTTTGAATATAGTTGTATTAAGGATTCTAAACAAACCTTAGATGCAACAGATGGAGTTAGTATTCGTTAGCATTTAGTAGGTATGCATCTAATGCAAAATTATTCAATTGCTATTGTATCAAACAGAAATTAACTTTTACCACCATTTGATAGGTTTGCCACATGTGAATAAAGTTGTCAATTTGACCATATCATGAATATGATTTAATATTTTTCTAAAATTCTATGGCTATCTTTCATTGTGTCTTTGAAATTATTATAGCTTTGATCCTTTTGAGTTCCTCTTGTTTTAAATCTATTGCCACTTTAAATTGAAATGTCCTATTTAGCTCTCTCCCAATCACCTTCAAACCCTCCTCATAAATATCAATTTATAAATCTTTGTATGCACAATTTTGTTATACCATGAAAGTGCAATTAAAATGCAATATAAATAGTGATTTTATTTTACATATACAAATGTTATTCTCTTCTCTCTAACATCAATCTATAAATATTATTATGCAAAGTTTTTCAACTATAATGCATATCTACAAATTACAAGACAATCACAATTGTAATTTTTTTATTTCTTCATATAAATTGTAATAGTTTATTTCTAATTAAAACAAATAGATTGGGGTTGGGGCCCTAGCTCGGTTGGCTAAATCTTTCCTGTTGCATGAGGTTGGTCACGAGGTCTAATCTCCCCCACCCCCGTGGTACCAGAGGGCGTGTCGTGCCAGCGTCGCCGGTCACGTTAAAAAGTTTACCGGGCGCACTACAGTTTATAGGGGGTCGTGCTACCCGATTCCTGCTGTCTAAAAAAAAAAAAAAACAAACAGATTGAAATCAAATTAATTTAAAAAGTATTTGTGAATTCACAAATCTATTAAATATCTCATGAAGCAAAAGGATGTGAAGCAACATTAGAAAAATCTAACCATAAATAAAATAAAGTTTACATGCACTTATATAAAATTACCTCCCGTATGTGTAACTTATCTCAAATGGTAGACATGGGATAGGCAAAAGATAATACAATTAATCAAAACAAAAGAACTATATATCTAATTTTCCACCTCTTTCTCCAGCTTTTTGTTTCATAAATATGCAAGTTTCCTGAAAACAATTCAATGAAACATCCATTTTATCATAAAACATGTCTTTGTAGACACCCCAACAGTGTATATAAGCAGTGATCAACACTCTATGTATCTAATTTTATGAAGCCAACAGCATCACCTAGATTGCTCAAAACAATAAAAAACAGAACCCCCCACAAAATAAAATCTAGAAACTGAAAATAAAACCTTGTCCCTTTCATTATTACTGCAGATCTGACACGCTGCACATAATTGTAGTCCAAGCCTATTTTTCAGATTGCTTCATTTATCACCACCAATAGTCTCTGCAAGAACATTGTCCCTGTTTAAAATGATGGAAACGGTTCACATCTCTAACAACAATTTCACTTCCAACAATCTTGGAGATAAATTTTGTTGCAGTGTGGCAATCAATACAAACTCAAAGGTTCTTCACAATTCTAATAGTTGTGCTGGGAGGCATGTTTAACAAACCAAATACAATTGCCAACTTTTCACTATGGTGGCAGAGAAATAATTCTTTTTCCTCCTCTTCCACATCATTAAGTAAATGTCTTGAATCTGGAAAATACCCTGTGCTTTCATCTACCAAGACAATTTCTCCAACTTTGCATAGATCTCCTTTGTCGTTTGTGATCTGTCTCCTACACAAAAAGCATGTACCATTTCATGGACTTCAATCCAACTACATCCAGGGATCTTTTTAATTCCTCTATCTTTCAACAATCTCCTTAGCATTTGAGCCTCACCCCACCTGCCCACTTCTGCATAGGTGTTTGAAAGACGAACATAAGTTCCAGCGTTTTCAGGATCCAAATCAAAAAGCAGCATTGCTGTAAATACTCAGCCTATATTCATATGTGATCTACAGGCACCAAGAAAACACGTCCACGCAACCACCGGAGGTTTAACTGGCATCTTAATGATAAAGTTTAGGGTGGCCTCAAGATAGCCAGCACGGGCAAGAAGGTGAACCATGCAAACATAATGATCAACTGTAGGTGTAATGCAGTACGAGTTACTAATGTGATTGAAATATATACAGCCCTCGTCCACCAAACCTGCATGGCTGCATGCACGTAGAACATAAACAAAGCTTACAATGTCAGAATATATTCCAGAGTGCTTCATTGACTCAACGATTTTGAGAACATTCTTGCAGAATCCATTTTGTGCGTATCCTGCAATCATGGCATTCCATGAAACCACATCTCTTTGGGGCATGCTGTCAAACAGTTCACGTGCTTTGTCTATGCTTCCACATTTTGCATACATGTCTAACAGGGCAGTTGCAACTATATAATATCTGACAAAAACCCCCCTTCCATTATGCTTTGATGGATGTCCATACCCTGTTCCAAAGCTCCCATTTTAGCACAAGCAGGGAGGATGCTGGCAAAGGTTGTAGAGTCCGGCTTTACACCTGCCAATTGCATTTGCTTGAAAGTTTTTAAAGCCGCTTCAACAAATCCATTTTGTGCATATCCTGCAATCATCGCAGTCCATAAAACCACATCTCTTTGGGGTATGCTGTCAAACAGTTCACGTGCTTTCTCTATGCTTCCACATTTTGTATACATGTCCACCAGAGCATTTCCAACAATAATATCTGACAAAAAAAACCCCTTCCATTATGCTTTGATGGATATCCATACCGTGTTCCAAAGCTCCCATTTTGGTACATGCATGGAGTATGCTAGAAAAGGTTGTAGAATTTGGCTTTACACTTGCTAATTGCATTTGCTTGAAAGTTTCTATAGCCTTTTCAACAAATCCATTTTGTGCATATCCTGCAATCATGGCATTCCATGAAACCACATTTCTTTCAGGCATGCTGTCAAACAGATCACGTGCCTTGTCTATGCTTCCATATTTTGCATACATGTCTAACAGGGCAGTTGCAACTATAATATCTGACAAAGACCTCCCTTCCATTATGCTTTGATGGATATCCATACCCTGTTCCAAAGCTCCCATTTTGGTACATGCAGGGAGTATGCTACAAAAGGTTGTAGAATCTGGCTTTGAATCTGCTAATTGCATTTGCTTGAAAGTTTCTATAGTCTTGTCAACAAATCCATTTTGTGCATATCCTGCAATCATGGCACTCCATGAGACCACATTTCTTTCAGGCATTTTGTCAAACAATTCAAGTGCCTTGTCTATGCTTCCACATTTTGCATACATGTCGACCAAGGCAGTTGCAACTACAACGTTTGACAAATTCCTCTATTCACTATGCTTTGATAGATCTCCATACCCTGCTCCAAAGCTCCAATTTTCCCACAGGCTGGGAGCAAGCTGGCAAATGTGAACTGATCCGGTTGGAGGCCTGTTCGTTGCATTTGGTGAAACAGTGCGATTACCTCGTTAGGACACCCATGTCTTCTGTACGCTGCAATAATCGTATTCCACGAGGTCCTGTCTCGTTCTTTCATGTGGTCAAATACTTCACGAGCATCCACCAAACCCCCGCACTTGCATACAGGCAAATGAGCTTATTATGAAAAGCTGTGCGTGTAGCAAATGCAAGTCGCCTGTGAGCGATGAACGAGTGGAACTTAGTTCCCTGTGAAAGCGACATTCTCGAGAATGAAGGTCTGCAATAATCGAAGATAAAAAGGAGTCTTTAGGGGGGTTGTGTACAGTAAGCAGAATGGGTAGCGCCTCCTTCAACTGACCCTCTCTACAGTGAATGGTAATGGCATTTTATGATTGTGGAAAATGTGCAGTGTTATTCAGTATATGTGCACCACAATGACATTGCCAGAGGTAAGCCTGGAAGCCTGGAATGAGACATAGTTCCAAAGTTGCCATTGTCGACTCCTCGATGTTGGTTGAAGAACTATTAACCAAAACTAAGGGTTGATATACTGAAATGTTATATTTTAGAAATTAAATGGGGAAAGATATAAATGGCTTTGAGAATAAGATTTCGCCATCAAACTACAAAAAATAATATTTTCAGTATGAAAGAATGTTTTAGGTTTTGTACAGTGTCAAAATATTTGTAATTTGATTTTTTCAAAATTGAATTCAAATATAGTGGCACTTATTTAACATACAAGAATGAATTTTATTATGTGAAAATGATTTAATAGAAAGTGTATGTGAAAATGATTTAATAGAAAGTTTTCTTAGGTCAGCCCTCTAAAGACATTCTCAAGCATGCACGTCTTCCTTATCTCTTATAAAATTAAACTATGTTCTAATGATTTAGAATTGATAGTAGAATTGTTGCAAGACATTGTGTATTTTTCCAATACAATCAATTGTTGCAAGATAAATTGTAAATTGATAATGTGATTATTGGTGCCTAAGGTGTGTGCGGTCAAATATATGTTAGAAAATTGTTTGTCTATCCACTCCATTATAGATAACAGACAAGTGTAGATCTTTATTAGAAACATCTTCTTTTTCATCCTTCGTGAAACACACTTGCAAGGACTTTCATTTAGACAGTTTATCAAATAATTTTTTGAAATAAAGGTTCTTTAATCCTTCAAATAGTAAACGGATTAGCTCATGTAGAAGAAAATAAATAAATAGTATCATCCATAAAGGCATTTCCTTTTTGAATGGTTTTGTAATGGAAGGCTCATACACCAAATTAGTGTCTTATTGCTAACTTTACCTATACCTTTTATGAAATTAAGATGAAAACTAGTGTGTTGAGGCTAGATGACAACTCGCCCGTTCAGACTGAGTATTTATTCTACTCTATAAGTATTTATTGTACTAACTTGACATTATACTTAAAAAAATAATTATAAGGCTTGATGACTTTATGAGTATTATACTAAATTGAAAATTTATATTTCAACTAATAATCATACATCAAGACAACTCACTTAACAATTGGATTTGTAATACTTTTCCATTGACTTAACTATGTATGTAGTTATGCATTTAGGTATGTTTAAGTTGCATGTCTAGTTTAATTCATAAAAAATATTAAACAAGAGATTATATACATAACTAAATTTAAATATAACACTAAATAATTTATGTTCTTTCTTTGGGATAATACTTAAACACATTTATGTTTATCTTAGCTCATACATTGCAATATAACACAAAGTTCACTCATAAATTTAATTGATATTATAAAAATGGTAAAAGAATAATTTATAACTTGCTATTACACAAAAGATAAATTGTTTCCAACTTGCAATTTTTTGATAAACTCACATCATTGAGTTTGTTTCTATAAGAAACACTGTCATCTCAATTGATATTGATGGTATATAAAGATTCAATACATAACAAAACTAATTATAGTAACAAAATAATAAATCATAATATGTTGCTAGAGAGTTACAAATGTTATGCAAAAAAGTAGCTTAATGATGGGAATTTATTTTAGTATTTACTTTCCATATTTGTATTGCATGCATTGGTTAGTGTTGTTTGGTTAAGATCAAAATAAAAAAAGTAATAAAAAATTGATTATTTTATTGATCATCTAAAATTGATTATTTTGTTGATCATTTAAAGCTCCGTCCTCACCTTGTCACCACCCATGTTGCCACACTTCACTATAAGATACTAGTAAACTAGCGAGAGGAAGAAATTAAAATATCTGTCAATGTGAAAGGTCACCCAAAAATCAATGTTTTTAAGCCAACCAGGATGATTTCAAGTAATTAAGGCAATTTGTAGGTTACATGCGCTAGATGTTATTTCCAAAGAGGATATCTCTGTGGGACCATAATTGAATATCTTACGATACCAACAGCTTAGGTTGCGAAAAATGATGACATTGATAAGTTTACTCTTCAAGTTGCATATGCACAAGTACCAATGCCAAGTGGTTGCAGGGCCAAATGCAAAAATCCCCAAGTATCTATCCTTTATTATATGAAATTTTTTAGCAATGTCGAGAGGACTCAACATGAACTCCACACGACATGAAGAAGTCACATCAAATTTGAAATTGAAAGTTCGTATAGGTATGTCAAGGTTATGATGAGACCACAAATTAAATTTGTGCATGGCCCAACCAATCCTAGCTATTAACCTGCAGTACTCCCCATCACCTCTCATAATTAGCTCCGTAATCACTTCCTTTGCCCAATTTTTCAAATGTTACCACCTATTTAACACCTCATCATCTTTCTTCATTTTATTAAAAAGGGAAAAGTGATTATAAAAAATATAATCTAATATTTTAATTATATGTGTGAAGACACATTTACCAATTAAAGATACCATCCTCAAATTGTATTGCATCCATTTTTGTTGTTTGGTTTAGATCAATAGAGAAGTACAATTGGCATCGTGAAGTGTTTGGTTGAATTTCTAAAGATGCAATGGCTTATGCTTAACATATTAGTTTAGGATAAGTGTTAAATATTTGTTTAGTCAAATATTTTTCACTAAAGAATTTATCATTGTACAATAAGAGCACTTTGTGCTTGTGTTGCTATGCTTGAACAATGCAAGAGTTTTTTCTTTTGATTACAACATGTAGAGGGGAAATTGAATTCTTGATATTCATATGCTCTTTCATTTGATCCTTGACCAATGGTGTTGCCCCTTGGATGATTAGAATGATATTTTTCTATTTTGGTTAGATAGAACCATGGTGATATATGTCTTAAATATGTGTCCTCTATAAGGGATTGATTTTAATTTGAGAGGGAAAATGGTAGATTCATGGAGATATTTTTTAAATCTTTCAACACACTCACTAAAGGAAAGTATTTTATACATGATGTAGTTAATAAACTTTGGAGTAGCAAATTAAAAAAATTATTGAATTTTTTAGGACATGACCACAATCATCAAATACTTCAATGTCATCTAAAATAAAATTAAGAATAATTTAATAGTCATTAAAAAAATATAACCAACCCTTAATATGTCATTATGAAATGATGATATCAAAATATACCAAATTGAAGAGTGAAACATTATTCTATATCTTGATCTTCTAATGGAATATAATAATTGATAATTATTTCAATAATGATTTAGCTTCAAAAACCATAAGAATCAATAAAAATTAATTCTAAAAATGACATGATGACATTACCAATACTATTAAATTTTGAAGATGGAATAATAATATCTATAACTAGTTAATTCTATGAAAAAATGTATAACAATTCTTGACTATATTAATATGAAATTAATATCTCAAAATTTACTAGAAAAATATCATTTCTCATCTAGTTAATTTATCTTCACTAAATCCAAAACCTTTAACACATACTTGCATGATTTTAGCCTATTTACACATTGGCAATCACATTGGGTCCAAAATTTCTAACAAGATACCATTTCATTGCATTAGTTCAAATGACTTCTTAGAAGGAGATCATATGAGAGCAAAAATCTATCCACCATTAATTTTTACCTCTCTAATGCAATAATGTGATATCTGTTTAAATTAGTTAGAAAACCAAATAACTATAACACCTTTTATTTTATAGAATGACTCTACCATGTGAAGAATTGCATGGATAAATCAGTCCATTTTATTTGTTCATTTCTTAGCATGATTACTTAAATAATGAATTTTAATATGGAAGTGGTATGAAGCTATGGATGCATTAGTTTCTTTAAATTTTAATGGGACGAGTTTGAAAGTTTGTATCCACATTGCTACAAACAAACCTTGACATTTTAGAAAACATAAAAATTAACTTAAAGGATATAAAGACATGGAAACCATAAGGAAAGATTTGATAATATGACTAATACAACCAGATCATCATGACACCGAGTTTATTTGAAGTGATCTATAAAATCCTTCTCTTTTTAGAATTCCTAATTTGTTAATTAGTTAAGAAGTGATGTCTCCATTCCCTCTCATTGAATAAATAATATCAACCAATCTATCAAATATATTTGATCCCGCATCCTTCTCATTGGCATGCCTAGATCATGAAGCACAATATCAAGTTATAGAGCTGAACCATTTTTCATTCCACTTTGTACACAATTTTCAACCATGCCCTGTGTACATTCCAAATGTGTAAGAGTACCTAACAATCCAATGACAATATATGAACATTATCAAAATTGATTTAAGAAACTTCTTAAAAAGGTTAATTTTAAACTAAATCCTTTCTAAATGTAAATTGTGAAACTTGTATGCTTATTCAAATCAAATATTAAGCAACTATAGTGAGCTAACTTTAATTTTAAACAAAGAAACCAATATGAATGAAAATGTGATGGCTTTGATTTAAGCACCAAGATCATTTGTCATGAATGCATTGATATTGAAATTTTATTTACATTATTTTCCTCATCTATAGACTTCTACAAGCCATTAATTAATATCAACAAATTTATTTCTTGACAGATGAGCAAAGCATATAATTGGTACTACATTCATGGACAAATGATTAACAAATTAATATTTTAAAATAAAATACAAAATAAAATAAATTAAGTGGAAAAGTATATGTAAATAGGGGATAAATAGGGGGTCAAAAGTGACCAATTTTTTTCTCTTAAATTAGCTAAGTTGAAATTTTGATGAGTAATTTGAGATGCTACACTCAAAATTTAAATATGTGATAAGAACATGATTTGTAGTACTCTAAGTCTAGTTTCTAATCTACTAGATTTTTTTAAAATGATTACAATTAAGAGGGTCAAATGCTAAGCACTCACAAAAATGTTTCCAATTTTATTAATGAGATATAACATGAAGTTTAATTTGTAGCCCACCAATCCTTTTGCTACATTAAGTACTTTTCAAAACTAATACGTGGAGATGTAACTAAGAGTTAGTACTATAAGCTATATATTTTTATTGAATATTTTTATAATTCTTGAAGTGGATGCATCCTAAAAATAATATCACTAAGTGTGCACATTGCATAACTTCTACAAAAATAATAAAAATATAAGTTTTTTTTTTATCGGTGATAATAGTTTGTATTTTATTAGAAATAAGTAAATCAGAATACATTCATTCCCATGCATAACCAAAAAAGAAAGACATTTTTTTAACTAGCACAAAAGCCGAGGACAACTCCGAACACCAAAAAAGTTTCGCTAAGCTACCACCCTTCTTGAATGTTCCAAGCCCCATCCCAATTATACAAATTATATCAGTTCATGTTTTTGCAGGCTCCATTTAAAAAAACCAACACATAAACAACATTTTAACAACACCTACACTAGCTTGTTCCTCATTGAAGGTTCGCCCAACTCCAATGGAATGATTTCCATCAACAGCTTCACTTTCTTACACAGACACAAACCCTTCCCTGTATGCAGCTCCTCTTTGGCTATCTCCTTCAAGTCTACAATTTTTTACTCTAATTTAGCTAATTCCACACATATTTTCAACACTTCCTATCTATGCATAGCACCATTTTTCCATCAGTTCTTTGTTTGACCTTCCGGCCACCTGATGAACAGGTGGTTTATGTCTACCATCTCCAAGCCTCCACCATCCTGACCTTCAGTTTTTACTAGCCCAGCCCCTGAAATTGCCTGCACCAAAATTTCATCCATGCCAACTAAACACTCTTTTGGTACCAGAGTGCACATTACATGCCTAACTTTTTGAATTGACTCACCTAAATCTAACCCCCACGCCATCACCAGTGAATAAATATCAAAGTTTGTCTGCAACCTGTGGGTCAATTTCTCAAACCCATCACCCAACATTAACTCCACTAGTGTCTGTGCCACCTATACTTCCTTAAAGAGGAATAGTCCTAGTGACCGTTTCATGGATGCCTTCCCTACAAATGTGTATAGTTCTTCCATGAAGATAGTGTGAAACTAGCTTCCATTGCCGCATAGTTCACCAATACCACCTTCACCACTCCGCCAAAGAATACACAACCATTCATCCACTCTCCAAGAAGCATTTAAGGTGGTGGGGTGATTAGAGCACCCCACTTTTCTAGCCAACTCCATAAATGTTGAACGTACGTTTAGTGCCAAAAAAACACCTACATCAATGGTCCATTGCAAACTTCAAACTTCAGCCAACTTGTGAGGTACGCATGCCTACCTCATTCCCTACACCAAGTCCTTCGCATTTATTGCACTGAAATCTTCAAAAAATAATGCATCAACCCTTGTTAAAGAAAGATCCCACTTCTGCATGACATTTTCCTCCACATTTCCCAATCGCCTAATATGGCTTACCTTAAAATCATCAAAAATAATTAACTCTTCTATTATTTTCCTTATCATTCATTGCAAATACCAAGCTTTGATTTTGTCTTTTATAATTACTTGGATAATTATTTGAGAGTCCCCTTCCAAGTGTATCCTTGCTATGCCTAACTTCTTAGCAAGTTTGACCACCATAAGGGTTGTTGTTGCTTTTGTGACATTATTCGTCATGTCCTTCAATCTCATTGCTCCTAATGCTAAAACATTTCCATTCCAATCCTAGATAATGCGCCCAACACCAGATGGTCAAGGATTCCCCTTTGACGCTCCATCAAAATTGAACTTCCACCACCCTTCCTTTGGTTTTTCCCATTTGTTAGCTTCGGGAGAAGAATGAGTTGGATTAACCCAACTAGGCCTCTTAACAGGCCTAATGCGAATTCCTAGCCATATAGACTAAATTCTTTTATCCTCTTGAGTAATGGGTGTTTTAGGATTGAAGTAGTTTGAGGCCTCCACTCCTACTATCTCCTCCAAAGAGTGATTAATTCTAATATGTCCACAGACTCCCCTTTGTCCTGGAAAATCCTTTTATTCCTCTCTTTCTAGACCTCCCAAATTGCAAATGAAGGACTTACCTTCCATATAAAAGATAAGGTTGTTTTCTCCTTTCGAATCGTCCACCCTTCAAAAACACCCCTTAAAGTCTCAGGTAACAGACCATGCCATCCTAGAGATTTTAGTAGCATATCCCAATAAGAGGCTACCATATCGAAATGTAGAAGAAGATGATCTATTGTTTTCTCTTATTTTTCACACATTACAAATCTTGAGGGTCCACAAAAACCAAAATGCCTTCTTCTTTCCCTAGTTAAAATTCTCCCTCTGACTGCCAACCAGGAAAAGGTCCCTACTTTCGGTAGACATTCCTTCCCCCAAAAGAGATCTACGAGCTAAGCTACATTTCTAGCTCTAGCATCTAGAAGATAATAACCCAGCTTAACTGAATATTTTCCATCTGTTGCTCCACACCAAATGACTCTATCTTCACAATTCACTCGCAAAACTCTACACGAATTAAGAATCTCTTGCATAATCACTTTCTGCCTTTTTGATAACCCCACATTATAGATAGATTTCCAATCCCATTCACCACCAAAATCATCCTCCCTGAATTCCAAATAATCACTTACCTTTTCTCCCCACCATTCTTTAAACTAGTTCTTAAGCTCTAAAAGATCACCATTATCCTATAGAACTGGGTATACCACCCATGAATCCTCCCAAAAATTCGCTCTATGACCATTCCTAATCTGCCACGAAACATGCTCCACTACCACCTGCCTACAGGAGATAATGAAATTCCACATAGTTGAGCCAACTGGTGGATTGCACATTGTTAAAATACGACTATCCTCCATTGAGTCAAGATACTTTGCTTTCAAAATGCGCACCCACAATTGCGATGGTTGGGATTAAATATTCCAAACCAGTTTAGCCCCAAGTGCATCATTCATAAGATTCCAATCCCTCAAACTAGCTCCACCTACTCCTTTTGATTTGCATATTTCATCGCCAAGAGGGGAATCTTATCCTGTTCTTGTGAACCATTCCAAAATAACTTCTACATCCTTTGCCCAATAACACTTATAACCTTCTTCAGAATTCAAAGGCACTTCATCGAAAAGATTGGGATTGCAGAAATTACCGATTTCAACATCAGGATTTTGCTAGCTGAAGTTAGCCACCTACTTTTCCACCCATCCATACATTTAAGACAACAATCCACTAAATATTTCTAGATCACTGACTTAATGGCTCCTCCAAAAAGAGGGATACCTAAGTATCTTCCAGGAAGCATGCTAGTCTTCATCCCAAAAATGGAACAAATTTCCCTCTACTTCTGCGCTTTGGTATTGAAGAAGAAAATTTTAGATTTTCTCCAGTTTATGCATTGACCTAAGACTGCATTATATTTATCTAGACTACTCTTAATCACCCTTGCTTCCTAGAAAGAGGCCTCCCCCATCAACAAAGTATCATCCAAAAACTGTAAATGAGACAAAGGGTCCACTCCTTCCACCACCTTAACTCCTTTCCACACTCCATCACACCTCTTTTAGATATCAACCTACCCAAAGCCTCAACCATTATTATGAACAAGAAAGGTGAGATCGGATCACCTTGTCTCAAGCCTTTTTTAGTCTCAAAAAAACCCTAAGGACTACCATTAACCAAAATTGATAGTCATGTAGAACTGATGCAACTTGTAATACAACTTACCCACTCCTCAGAAAAACCAAACTTTAGAAGAACTTTCAGCAAAAAAACCCTATTCACTTCATCATAGGATTTTCTAATAACAAGTTTAATCAACATTTTTTCTAAATGATTACTCCTAATGGAATGCATCACTTCATGAGCCACAATAATTCCTTCATAAATAGATCGATTTGAAGAAAATTCACTTTTCTTTGGGGAAATAACAGTCTCAAGAACTTCCTTCAATTTATTCGCCATGACCTTAGAAATTATCTTATAGATTGTGTTACATAAAGAAATGGGGCAGAAGTCACTGAAAGAGATTGTTTCCTCTTTCTTTGGTATAAGAGAAATAAAGGTGTTGTTAAAATATTTTAACACAAAATTACCTTCCGTTGACTCCTCTACCACTTCCCAAATATCTTTTGCTAAAAAACCCCAGCATTTCTGAAAAACAAAGCTAGAAAGCCATTTGGTCCCGACACCTTATCACTCCCCAGATTGAACAAGGAAGATTTAACTTCTTCCATAGGCACCACTTTAAACAAAGCTGCATTTTGAATATTTGAGACACATCGAGGGATAACATCTAAAATGTCCTCTCCCGAAGATAGGTCCCTCTGCAAGGCCTTAAAAGCACCCGAGAAAAAATGAAGTGCCTTCTTTCAAATATCTTCCTTGTCTATTAGAGTATTGCCATGGCAATCTTGAATTGACTAAATTTTATTTAAAGATCTTCTTACCTTTGTTGTGTTATGGAAGAACTTCGTATTTCAATCACCTTCTTGAGCCAATTTTCCCTTGATTTTTGCTTGCAAAATATTTCTTCTCAAGCCAAAATCTCTGCATACTGCTTGTTGAGCTCTTTCTCTCTTCTAAATTATTCTTCTGTTATGCCATCTTCTATGATTTTAGCATGCAACTCCCCCAGTTCTTGTTCTAAGATGAGCTTCTCTGAGAAAATATTTTTGAAAACCTCTTGATTCCATTGCTTTAATTGTTCCTTTACAAATTGAAGTTTTTTGGAGAAAATAAAAGCTTTATTTTCATCCCTTGGGGGAGCATTTGACCACCATCTAGCCACCAGGTCCAAAAAACCATCCGCTCTAAGCCACATTTTTTCAAACTTAAAAGGGAATCTATCTGGAACAACATCTTCTTGCATACAAACACTTATGGGGTAATGATATGATCCTGTGATAGAAAGGATCTCTGCCTATGCCGTCCACTGAACATTGTCCCAATTTCTAGCCATAAAAAATCTATCAAGTTTCTCAGCTAAATTCAAGAAGCCACTTCTCCAGTTTGTCCAAGTAAAATTTCCAGACTTGAACTAAATATCCAAAAGCCTATTCTCTGTAACAAAATTACTGAAATCTTTTTGTTTCTAAGACACCCAACTAGCCCTACCATTCTTTTCTGATAGGTGTAAAATAGCATTAAAATCACCACCCGGAGAAACAATAGATCACCATTATTTTGAAGAACATCTGAGATCTCCCTCCACACATTCTTCAAATCCAAAATACTATTAGGTCCATAAACATTTATGATGTTTATGTTAGTTTCCAATTGCTTAGAGAACATATTAATCCATTGCCAAGACTTGCTAGAACTAACCTCATGAGCCAACATCACCGCTTCTCTTGAGAGAATGCCAATTCCCCTAGAAGCACCTTCAACTACTATACAAAAACACTTCCACATACCAAAGCACCTCTTAAAGGCACTTAAATCCTCCCCACTAAGTTTTAATTCTTACAACAACACTAAATTAGGTTTCATTTGATCAAGACACCTTTTGATCAAACAAACTTTGTCAAGGGCATTGCAGCCCCTAACATTACATGAAAGGACCTTCATGGCTCTCGCCTTTTCTTGATCTCAACTTTTTCTGGCCCAAAGCACTTCCAACCATTTCCAATTTTTCCTTAGTAGATTTTGGACCTCTTTTCTTCTTCTCCCCAATTTTCACTTTTACATGCTTTGCCATTGATTGGGCCAACGTTCTCTTCTCGATAATACCCATCTCTGATTTAAGGCCTAATTCATCTCCACCATCCCCTACTTCTTTAGTATGGGATTTAGACTCAAGATCATCATACAAGCTACCCTCGTCTCCCACTTCTTCAAATGAGTTTTCCAAATTGCGAATTAGAGAGATTTCAATGTCTTTAAACATAGGTTCCTCCAATTCACAATTATTTGTCTCATGAAAATATTTTCCATCCCTTCCAACTTTGTTTTGAGATTGACTACATATTGGGTCAGATTCAGGGCTCAAACCCCTTTGCTCCCAAGAAGAGTTCCTTCTTACAACTATTGGAGTTTTTAGAGCCTGGCCCTCTATTTGACCTTGCTCTTGAGTGAGGTTAGGTCCTAAATGAAAATTAGCAGTGTCAACAAAACCTTCCATCCTCTAATTCTAGTCAAAGCCTTCAACCTCCTTACTAGTACTAACCTCTATTTCCTTTAGCAGAGGCACTGTGGTAATATTTTCCTGAGTATCCCTTGTGTTCCTTATCTTGTCTAGCTCACTTTCAATAGATTATATAACATCTTTGATTAGAGTCACCTCCTTTTGCGATTCCTTAGGGCTCAATCTCACCGTTTTTTGAACTCCATCTAGTCCTATATTTTCATTCTCTCCCCCTGCATCCCACAGATTCAGGAATACATCCAGTTTTTGCGCATTCTAGATGACCTCTTTTTGGAGATCCCATCTATTCATCATGACATCCAAAAAATCCTCATTTTCTCCTTGATGTTGGTTTTCTTTCAACACTAAAAGGTCAGTTAAAGCATTTTTCCCTAAACCTTTCCCTTTTTCCAGATGTGTACACTTGCCAACAAGGTGCCCTAAACCTTTACATGTCATCTACTTTAACGAAAGTGCCCAACTTATTTCCTATCAACCTTAGGGTTTCCTCATCCCAATACTCATAGGGAAGATTGTATAGTCTAATCCATATCAGCACCTCCGTGGTGGGTTCCATTTTGGGGTTGAAGTTGGGGGTCCAATCTTTCAAAAAGAAACCCTTCCCCCCCATTAAGAAAGGTCCACTATTGAAGATCCATTCCTTATCCCTGGCTTGTGGACAGACAACCAAATAAAAACCATTTGGGAGTGTTTTTGCACCATGGATTTTCCCCAATGGGCATCACACCAATTTCTAACCCTTTTAAAGGTTGGCCATGACCCACTCCACTTCATAAAAAAAATATTTCTTTATAATGGCTCACCAATTCATTCCAAGCCTTTCCATCCACCAGTAAAGAGACTATTGTAGTATGCACAATGTTAGGGTTTACCTATTTCGACGACTGAAGCGCATGGTTTTTTGGCCTCCAAAATTTATTTTCTAGCTTTCTCATAACCACAGGACCAATCAACCGCATTCTAGTATAATCCCATCTATTCCTTGCATCTCAATCCATGGACAGAGGGTTATCCTTTTCTGATCTAGACAAACCCTGATCGTTTTTTTTCCATAGCCTTCCATGCTTGTTGCGGTGCTCTCCACTTTGGGTTCTGTGATCTACCCCCATTCTGCCAGTTGAAAGGCCACCTGCTAGGATCTCTTCCATGATACTCCTACGTTCGACTCAACCCTGGGTCTCTACTGCACTCTTCCATCTCCAACAATAAAAAATATAAATTATTTTCAATGTATGTAGAACAATCCTTTACATGTTTTTTTTCAAATTTAAATAAATAAAAAAAATTATGAAGAAAAAAAAAATACATATATATTTGAGGAATAAGAAGACATTGTTGAAAGAAAAATAAAATAAAATTATTTTGATCAAAATTTAAAAAGAATTATATGGCTTGAAAGGTAAGAAGGAGCTTGACATTTGGGTAGTGATTTCATATAGTTTTAAAGTAAAATATGTAAATTTGACAATGATGAATCTTGAATATTCTACTTTATGTTAAAACATGAGTTTGGGAGCCAAAAAGGAGATCGAACCTTTAGGCTTAGAAATTCAAGCATAATGGGTAGGATTTGAATAAATTTGAACTATAGAATAAATAACACACTTGAGTTATAACACATACACATTATTAAAAATATAAAAAGAAGGAAAAATGATTAATATATCACATACATATTAATATTGTGTATGTGTTATACCTCTATATGCATTTTGTAAAATGTATGTATTTACTCCAATATTATGCATTTGGCCACTTTTGTGTCCCCCATTTTAGTGTACTTATAGAAAAATACAAATATAATTATTATGGTTTTACTTAAATCATATTTATTCATAGAGAATATAAAATTCATTGAAATAATTAAATTGTGTGAATGTTTCATCATCATTTCTTGCATCCATGACCATTGTATGCTATTAACGCGTAAAAAATCATCTTGATATTTGGCCTTTAGTAAAATAAATTTTATTTTTCCTCTGCATGCCACAAGTTGGAACATACTACAACATCTTAATTTTTGGGATTGAATAGAGTGATTTTTTTCATGCATTCAATACGTATTTTCTCAAAACACATGCATTCCTCTTGTTTCTCATTTTAGTTAAAAACCATATTCAAAATGATGTCTCTTACATATTGTGTCAATCTTCACACCCATTGGAAATAAGGACTCAATATATGATTTACACCCATATATCAACCTCAATACAAAAGCACTCCATGGATCCCCAAAAGGGACGTCCCTTCCATATAATTTTTCTCTTAGAATCACAATGAATCTATTCATTATATTTGGTAAACACAATGTGTGGTATACCATACATGACTCTAACCAAAAATTGAATTTGACAATCACTTTTCTTTGAAAACCTACATATCATCTACATATTTTGAGGTTTATTTTTGTTATCATCAAGGCCAAAAGCACACTAATAGCTACTTATAAATATAGGCCAAAAATAATATGTATTAAGAAATATGAAATAAATTTGACTAAAAATGTGATGTGTTTGAGTTGATTATGTTCGATAGGAAAACCTTGTCTATCTTGGTAGTGTGTTTGATATGGTTTCCAAGGTTGTCCTCTCTATGTAATTTGTGTATAAATTTTCTCTCTATGTTATCCAATAAACTTCTACCTTTCATAAAATTAGTTAGCCTTTCAAGAGAGAAATTACAACAAATAAATCCACCTCACCATTTTCTTCTCCCATAAGTATCCATTCGAGGTCATCTATTTATAACTAATTTATGTATTTAACAATGTCTTGCACATATATTTCAATGAGTAATTCCCATGTGTTCTTTCTACCCATCTTTCATAGCATGAATATGGTTATTAATACCCGATAGAATTATATTACCAAATTGTAATTACATAAGCAACACTATTTTAATATTATATTTTTATTTGTGCATATTGAGAGTTTTGTAGTAGCATCATTGGGAGATCAAGTAAAAATAATTTGGAAATCAAATGAAAAGTGCTCCAAATAAAGATGTTTCTCTAATTGATCATAATAAACTTAGATGCATACATGTTGGATAACCACATTAACTATTAATCTTTTGTATAATAGATCAAGAGGTAAAAGAGGGTGTAATAATAAATATTTTAATTGAGTATGAGAAAAGGTCTTATAAAAGCTATATTTTTGAAGCACTAAAAAAGGTGTTTCTTCAACCATACATTAAAGTTGGTTAAAGGGTATTTTGATAGTGAGTTTCAAAACCTTAATATCTTATCTCCCACACATATTCTTGTATGTATTATATTGTGGTTCTCAACACTCACTTCTTACCCTTCATTATTTCACCTTATATGTACTAATCCACAAGATAGATTAAGTAGAAAAGAGAGTGGATAATCAACCAAATGGGAAAGATAGTGAAGAATTCAAGGATGTTAGACATACACCATGATCATATAAGATTGTTATGAATCCTTTTCCCATGGCCTTTATGGAACCTTGACTTTCAAAAAGATGAAGATACATATATTTGAGACAGTCTTTGTGAAGATGTATAAACTTCCTAAATGAGGATAAGATCTTAACTAAGTTATTTCCATGGAAATTAAAATATAATAATAATTAATGGTTTTTCATTTTCTCAAGAATCTCTCCACACATTTGATTATTTGACTACGATGTACCTAAAGAAATTCAAAGTTAACATGGGCCTTGTAGTGACATTGATTAATATATTTGAGTGTGCTTGAGCATAAAATAAATACATTAATGATTATTTCATATGAGATTTAATTACTCCCATAGACACCTAAAAATGACTAACACATTTTGTCTCATCACCTCATCATTTCACATCAATTCCTTTGTCAATATTAATTAAATAATTTTAATTATTTAATAAAGCTAACACACCATTCACATCAATTTTTCTCATCCTGTAACATGCCCATTGTTCTACCTAGTAATTTTACCATGTTTTAATCACATGTTAACAGTTTATGATACTAACAATTAGTCAATAATTTTTTTTCTAATCAAATAAAAAAATGCACATTTGATACAAACTCATTTCAAATTTCTCATTGCATTACAAGAGACACTACTAAATTCCAAATAACGAATCCATATTACATAATTCCATGATAGCATTTTTCATATACAAATTTCTCAATAAGAATAGAGATTTCATGATTACATACATAACTTTCCACAAGCTTAATCAAACAGAGATACAAATGGTCCAGATGTCCTTCCTCAAATCTTGGTTGTTAACTACATGAGGGGAAGCAACACTCAAGTTCTTTTTCACCAACCATGGACTTATGGTAGTCCCCCACACATCTACCAAACCAGTAAGATGGCCCTACCCTTCAACGAAGATATTGGTTTGGTAACCTCATAATCTTAGCCTTCCCAGAGCATGGTGTTGTGTCCTACATAACTAGAGCTACCATATAGTGGCTACAACCTACATGTATGACAATCCTTGCCTAGTATGAAAACCTGGATCATAGTGACCTAACAGTGTAAACAGTGGCTACTTACACTACTATGGCCAAAGTATTCACTGCTTAGTATCCACATGAGTTTGAAGTGCAAGTACACTACTTATAGTTTGAAGTTCCTTTTAAATACCTTAGTATCCACTTCACTACTTCCCAATGAGTCTTTCCTGGATTGCTCATAATTTTTCAAACTACTCCCACTGCATGGGCAATGTCCAGATGAGTGCACACCATTGCATACATAAGATTCCCAACTGCTGAAGAATAGAGAATACCTTTCATGTTTTCTTGATCCTAAGGTGTTTTGGGGCACATTTTGGATGACAAACGAAAGTGATCAGCAAGGGGAGTGCTCACAGGCTTACCACCCTTCATATAAATCTATCCAACACTTTGCCAATATACTTTTCTTGTGACAATCTGATTTCCCTCTTATGCCTATTCCGTTTTATAGTCAAGCCAAGTATCCTCTTTGCTACCCCTAAGTCTTTCATTGCAAACTTTTGAGCTAATTTTTTTTTCAAATCACAAACAACTCTCATACTAGTACCGGTAACAAGCATGTCATCAACATAGAGCAGTAGTAAAATAAACTCACCATTATCCAAAAACTTATAATACACACATGGATCAGATTTGCAGTGCGTAAAGTGTTGCTCAGACATAAATGAATCAAACTTCAAGTACCACTACCATGGGGCTTGCTTGAGCCCATACAAACTCCTCCTCAACCTACAAACTAAATCCTCTTTACCTTTTTGCTCATAACCTTTTGGCTGATGCATATATAACTATTCATTTATGTCACCATGTAAGAATGTTTCCTTCACATCAAGTTGCTCTAACTCAAGATCATATGCTATTGCCAAACCCAAAACCGCTCTAATGGTAGTCATCTTAACAACTAGTGAAAAAATCTCATTAAAATCAATACCTTTTTGCTGGTCATACCCCTTGATAACCAAACATGCTCAATATCTTTTCCTGCCTCCTTCCTCTTTCAATCTGTATACCCGTCAATTTTTCAAAGCTTTCTGATTGGGTGGAAGCTTCACCAAATCCCAAGTGCAGTTTTCCATCAATGAATCCATCTCCTCTTGCATCACATCCAACCATTTTTCTTGATTGATATCTTTGCTAGTGTCTTTGAAAGTTGCAGGTTCCAACTAATATGAGATTATCAACTGGTAATCATCAAACCTTACCGAAGGTCGACGCTCTTGGGTAGACCTCCACACTTAAGGAGCCACTGTTTGTAAATTTCCCTATTCTGATAAATTATTTACAACATTTTGGCTCTGCAATGGTTGAACAAAGGTTTCATAATCCACATATTGTGTTCGATTTTCACGTTGAAAGTTTTGCACATCTATATTAACCTTTGGCTACATATTATTATAAAGAGTGTTTGACACATAATCCCTAATCGTACTGTTGGCAAGGACAAATGAAGAGACAACTTGCATCCCAAAATATTCAGATGGACGTAATTCATTCGATGAACTATGCTCAGTTCCATCACGGGCAAGAAGGGACAAAGCAGGCTGCACTGTGACTGATGTAGGGGTATGGGCATGAGAGATATGCCTTAGTTCATTTGTTTGCTGCATAGAATTTTCTCTTTCCAAAACAGGCTGCATGGGGATTCCATAAGACAATGATGACAAATTAGAAGGTTGTATTGAATTTTCCATATGTCTCAGACTTGAGAGAGGCAGAAAAACATCATGCGTAGGAATTAAGTTTCGAACATCATTCAATGATAAAGGAATAGGGAAAGAGGCGCTAGTAGATCGAATGGACTATGAATGAGGCAGTGCAAGATTTGAAGAGGCATAGGCAGGTGCCTGTGAAGGATGTGTGGGCACCAATCTTGGCATAGGCCGCATGGGAATTTAATTTCCCAAAGATGATTGCGTTGAATTATGCAATGAGGCATTTGATGGACACTATGTGGGAACTCAATTCCCCATGCAAACTTGCGTGGAATATTTTCATTTTGAAAACCAAAATCAGAATCAATACATACCAATTTTTCATATGTTGGAGCAAAATTAGGTTCACAGAGTGTTGGTGCCTCATTTGACATGGGAAAATTCATACTAGTTGTTGTTGGCTATGTAGAACATTGATTTGAATTTTAACCATGATGAGCAAAGCTAGGTGCAAATTTTGGATGTGAAAACTGCAAATTGCTCCCACTGGCAATATCATCAATAGATACATACTCTTTCGCTGACCCCTATTTTTGCAAGCCTGGAAACACTTTTTCATTGAAAACCACATCCTAACTATGAACCAACTTATTTGTCACCGGATTCCATAACCTGAAACCATACTGATCTTCACCATACTTGACAAATAGGCACTACTCAGACTTGAAATATAACTTTGTTCATTTCTCTTTTAGAACATGAATGAACGCTTCATAGCCAAACACCCTAAGATGTTTATACAAAATTTTCCTTCCAATCCATCTTTCCTCCAAAGAATAAACATCCAATCTTGAAGAGGGGCTGCGATAATCAAATATACTGTTGTGTTAACTGCCTCCTCCCAAAACTCTTTGCTTAAACCTACATTAGAGATCATGCTCCGAGCTCTCTCAAGAATTGTGCAATTCAACCTCTTAACTACACCATTTCTTAAGGCATGAATGACACAACTTTAATACGCTGAATATCATTATCTGCACAAAACCTATCAAACTCCGAAGAAATTTTCTTTTCCCCATTATCTGTTTTTAGACAGTTAATCTTGTTCTCCGTTTGATTTTCAACAATAGCTTAAAAAATCTTGAATTTGGTAAAAACTTTTGATTTCCTATTGAGCATGTAAATCCATACCTTTCATGTGCAATCATCAATAAATGTAAAAAAATAATTAGCTCCTCCATATGAGGTTACCTTTGTGGGACTGAACAAGCTCCAAAGGCCTTGTCTTTTTGTCATGTCCGGTCTTTGAGAAGTTGATCCGCCTTTGTTTTCCATATAGACAATGCTCACATAGGTCCAAATCCATAGATTTTAAACATGGAAAATGATCCCTTTTGAGCAAGATCTCAAGCCCCTTCTTGCTCATGTGCCCGAGCCTTCTATGCCATAGTTCCATTTCATTGTCCGCAAGTGTTATTGTTGCTCCCACTTTAGCTGGACTATCTAGCACATATAATGTGCCCAATTTTCTGCCACTTGCAACCACCAATGCTCCTTTGGTCACCTTCCATTTGTTTGACTCAAAGGCGACTCTACACCCTTGAGCATCTAGCTGTCCCACTAAAATCAGATTTCTTTTTAGCTCTGGAACATGTCTTACATCGCATAACAACCACTTGTTTCCATTTTTCAACTTTAATATTACATCACCTTTTCCAAAAATTGTACATGCCTTATTATTACCAAGATACACCTTACTAAATTTACCTTTTTGATAGTTTTGAAAAGTATCTCGACATGAGGTTGCGTGAAAAGATGCACTGGAATCCAACACCCATGAATCCATCGTAGTTTCACTTGTTGACAAAACTAGACACCATCATCTTTTTTATACGTGGTGTTCACCTCGTTTCCCTTTGATTGATTTTGCACCGTTTTGTATGACCAACAATTCTTCTTCGTATGGCCTTCTTTTCCGCAAAACCAACAACCTCCACTTCTGCCCCTTGACATTGATCTCCTTGTTGATTTTGATATTCTTCTATTGTTATTTCTGCTCCTTTCTTGGTTTCTACCTCTATTGCCAAAAATCAAGGCATCACCAGATGTAGTTCCTTGATTTTTCCTTCGCATATCTTCGCTGAGTAGAGTTGCAGCAATGTCATCAAACTTTAATATTGCTTTCCCGAATACATAAGTGTTTATTGCCATCATAACACTTTCTCAACTATTTAGAAGAGAACACAGCAACAAGATGGCTTTGATTTTGTCATCCAAAATAATGTTTACCAAAACCAATTGGGTGATTAGAGTGTTGAATTCATTCAAGTGGTTTGATACAAATCCACCTTCCTTCATTTTGAAATTGTATAATTTTTTCATGAGATAAACTTTATTTGAAGCCAAATCCATCTCGTACATATTTGTTAATTTGTCCCACAATTCTTTTGAAGTCTTCTTTGTTGTGACATTAAAAAGAACATTACTGGACAACGATAAGATAATTGTCGCTCTTGCTTTCTTATCTAATTTTTCCTAGTCTTCATCTGACATCGCAGTTGGTTTCTTCGCTCTTCCTTCCAACGCAAGTGAAAGATCGCCTCTAATCAACAAAGACTCCATCTGCACTTTCCACAATCGGAAGTTCTACCCCATGAACTTCTCTGTCTTCCATTTATCTGCTTCCTCCATTCCCAAAAATTATCACAATTCCCAAACAACAATTATGCCTTGCTCTGATACCAATTGTTGATAAACTAATAGAAGATACAAGAAAAGATTGCAGAAAACAAACTTAGAAAATTTGAGAACACATAAACACCAAATGTGAATTTATAGTGGTTCACCATAAAATGACTACGTTTACTTTTGAAGCAGGGGAATCACTTTAATTATCTCTGTTGTTTGAATATATTTACAACAGCATCATAATCAGCTAATACAACTCAATTACATTATCCAAAAGTGGATAAGAGTTCGAAAAATAATGGAATTTCAACACCCAACATAGGGATTTATTTTCATGCTGATAGATTAATATTTATCTAGGAAATTTATCCTAAAATGTTTAGACAAGGTATGTCCCTCATGTTCTTCAAGGTTTCATAAGTGCATCCCTCCACTTTGCCATAAGCTTTCTGAGAACCTGAAGACTTTAATCTTGCTTACTTTGTTGGGATAATCTCCTCTTCTCCCCCAAAATTGTCATTCACTCCTAGGTTAGGGAGGTTTGGAAGTTAGTAGAATCATAATTCATCATGTCCATAACTTAACAAAAGGATTTTTAATTTCTTTTTCTTCTAATTTGAAAAGTCCGAACATGCCTTGACTGTCCTACAAAAAAAGCCATGAATTTGCCAACATTGCTTTTTTAATAGTTGAAATAGTTGAGCTTTGTTGCTCATTACATATTGAATTTCCTCACTTACTGATTGCTTTTGAAAGGCTTCTTTCTAGATTGGTTTAGCCTATTGGACTCTATCTTGCATGGGCCAAACAGACCATTTGCTCAATGTCCTACCACTTGTACTTCGCTTTTTTGTGATATCTAGCTTTTAGATTCTTGGATGGTGGATGAACCTGTTCCTCACATGCATTAATAACACACACTTTTAGAATTTAGACTATGTTTAGCCCAGTTGACTGTGTGGAATATGACTTTCTCATTTCTCCACCATAGTGTCTATATTATCTGTCTCATTACTTGAAGTAAAGATATGGTTATAACACAACAAGCCATGGTTGTCACTTTGATCTTCACAAAACTCTTTAGACTACTATTTAATCTTGGCAACCAACACTATTCAAATGATGTAATGACGTACAAAATTGCAAGAAAAATGAACACTTAAAAGGCAACTGCCAAATGCCAAAAAATTTAAATATCTAGGGTTGCAGAGATGGGAAAGAAGATTCAAACAGTCAGCAAACAATATCATCATCTGAAGCTATAATGATTCTTAGATGATGCCTTTGTTTATGCAAGCTTAAGTAATTTTTTAGTAGCTGTGGGCTTGCCTGGAGTTGTGAGAGAACTTTTTTTATTTGGTTTCAGGCCTGGTAAGCTAGTGTCATGCTAGAAAGAGCCTCTATTTCTCAGAGGCCTTCAATATGCTCATGGAATTTGTAGTCCTTTGTGAGAAAGATTGGGATTTCACAACCTCTGACTTAACTAATCCATAGACTTTCATTTGTTTAGTGTTTTTGCATTGTAGTCATTTGTGTGTCACTACCACCATATGACCTACTGTTTGTTATTGCAAAACTGTTCAATGTCTATATTTTCTGAGTGTGATTTTTAAAGAAATGATATTTCACAACACCAATACTATTTACAATGATAATTAAAATTGATTTACTTGGAGTCTGCAATCATTACAATATTATGTAAGAATCCCTGAAATTATTATTTTTTACTAAACTTATTTACATGTATTTCAGGATGATCATAAACAAACAAGTCTCCAACCTAAAAAGTTCACATTTTCTAACATACTTATAGCTTGTGGCAAATGAGAGCTTTATGATAATTAAAATTGATTTACTTGGAGTCTGCAATCATTACAATATTATGTAAGAATTCCTGAAATTATTATTTTTCACTAAACTTATTTACATGTATTTCAGGATGATCATAAACAAACAAGTCTCCAACCTGAAAATTTCACATTTTCTAACATACTTATAGCTTGTGGCAAATGAGAGCTTTGGAATAGGATATGGAAAGGGTAAAGGGATTTTGTTCGATATTGCAGTTGCAATTGTCTTGGTAGACATGTATGAAACATGTGAAAGCATGTGAACAATTTGAAAAAATGCTTCAATGTGGTCTCATGGAATGTCATGATAGCAAGATTATAAAATGAATTTGTTAAAAAGGATTTAAAAATTTTCAAGCAAATGGAATTGACTGGTGTAAAGCCAAATTCCACATAGGGTGTGGATATTTATAAAAGCATAAATGATATAGAATTTTTCTTAGACGATATAGTTGTAACTATATTATTAGATATGTATGTAAAATGTGGAAGCATAGATAAAGCACATGAACTATTTGAGTGAACACCTCAAAGAAATGTGGTCTCATGGACTACAATAATTGCATGATCTATACAAAATAGATTTGTTGAAAAGGCTTTAAAATTTTTCAAGCAAACATAATTACTAGGTGTACAAACGCATAAAGAATAATGAGATGACAAATGGAAGAAGAGGAAATGATAATTGAATATTTTCCTTATGGGATGAGATATACACACTTAAGTTATATGAATAGCTGATTTACATAGGAAAAAATTAGAACTTTCCCATGGAGTAGACACCATGTTAACGAAAAATGAATGGGTATACCTTTTAAGGAGCACTCTACACATCCTTTCAGTAAAGATTCCTTTCATGAGAGATTAATTAGATGGGAAGCAATGCAACACAAAGAAGTAAAGAGAAGGAAGCAAACTAAGCATTTGAAGGGCCTCATAGATGATGAAATCACTTGGGAACTAGAGGTGCTCATTTGGCAAGATGCCATGTCCCCTTTCTCGAATTAGCTTCATAGAGGAGACCTATATAGCCCATTTTTTCTTTCTCGTAGGATAAAGGTTGAGTAAGGGAAAGTATTATAATATTTTTTTTAGTTGGTCTTGTCAATCTTTCATCTAAGGGCAATTAGTATTATTAATATAATAATAAATAATAAAATAATAAAATAAAATTCAAATAAAAAGTATTTTTAAATACTTGGAAGGGAATTTTGGATCCTAGGGCTTGAATTGAAAAAAGGTATTTAAAGATGGTGGTTATCTTCATTTGGATCATCTGATTTCATTTGAGCAATTCTTCATTTTGAGTTGAGTTCAATTTTTTCAGCCACAGATGGAAACTCTTGGCTGCACACATTGAGAGGTTAGGATGAAATCCCTTGCTTCTCACTTGTCAAGTCTACACAAGGATTGCAAGGTGGAATGAAACCAAAGTTTGTGCAACCTGTAGGTATAGGCAATCAAGATTTGCAAGAAAATAGAAGAAGTGATTGGTTCATCAATTGGACAATTGTTCAAGGGCTTCACCATACATACTATTGTTTCTTGGAAAATTGCATCATTCCTTGGCTAGTCACAACTAATATTCATCATCAAAGAGATTTGGTGGAAATTGTGGAGGGGGTTTTAGGTGGAATTCAATGTTGTGTCCTTGCATCATTCCAAGGCTATCACTCCTTAATTTAGTGGTAAGTTTCTAATTTATATCTTTGTTGTTTTGCTGAAAGAGCTGGTCAGTGTAGTTATTTTTATTTAATTTTGATATTTTCTATTGAATATACTATGTGAATACTTATTCTTACATTTAAGGTTAAACTTGTTCATATTAAGATTATGTTCATTTGAAACAAACTATAATGGAGTACCAATTTCCATTGACATGAATATTCACTACACACAGTTATGATATCATAATTATAGAAACAAAGATTTTATGGATGATAAAAATTGGCTCTAGAGAGATATATGATCTGGTAATATCTGGACTATGTAAAAGATAAGACATGCCTATTCATTATTTTGAATGTATATGTCGTGTGGCACCAACTTTTTTCCTAAGATTGGTATCTATCTTGTGGTTGTCATGGGGTAAGCTATTCTTAAGTAGTGTGAGGTGGTACATGTAAAAGGCCTTATATGTTCTTAGTTATATCATTCCAATAAGAATATAAGTCAAAAAGTAAATTGATTCCTTTTTTTACTCCTTGGGAGAAATTAAGTTAGATGATGCACCAAGAGGTTTGTAATGCCCCATCATAATAACCTAAGGAATGTTGCAATTGTGTATAATAGTGAATTTTTTTTTTTTTAAAGTATTAATATTAAGTTAATTAGTTGCATACATTCATTAAGTTACGCGACGTTTCACTACTTGAGTTTCCATAGACGACTTTAGTATTTAGTGTTGCACATATTTAATTATTCATAAACTTAAAAAGTAAACATTGCATAACATTTGAAATGCCATACAAGATAACATAAAGTACAAACTTGTTTCTTACATTGCATTTGATAAGATATTACAAAACTCATTCATCTGATGAGGTAGATCAAATAATAGTTACAATTTACATTTACAAATGTTCACCTCATAAACAATTGAGGGATGTTTTTCAAATACAAGATTTACAATTTACAATGAAGAAGTATACATATGCATCCAAGTACGAGCTCTCCATCCATGAAGCTCTCGATGCCATGATCATAAACTGGGGACCCAACGGAGTAAGGTGCACATTCCACCCAACCATGTGGTACCCGTAGGTCCACCCCCCGTGCTAGGAGATAGTAATATGGTTACCTAGACATAATCTACTAACCCTAGACACAAGTACATAACTAACTGATGGTTACATTGCTTCTAGATTTTAGACAATCGAATGTACTAAGTACACAAGGTTAACTGTTATTTTAGGTGGAGTGTCATCACAATATTGCTAAGGTTACCCTGGTGTTTCTTCCTAGGTTTCGTCCCACAACTTGGGTTACCCTGGTAACCTCTTACGAAACCCGACCCCTATTGCATACTATTGTGGAATCAAATGTCTTTTGAGGAAACAAGACATCGATTTTCCATTCCAGGCCTTCTCATCTTATACTCTAGACTGAACTAGCTCAAGAGTCATTAAGTGAGGCATAAACATCTTGTTAAATATTTTAATTCTAACTACTGTGTTGTTTAGTTATCACTGACTTACTAACTCTTTGTAAGTTACCCTGACACCACTTTGTGTGTCAGCCCTTACATAGAGCCACTCCCCTAAACATAACAAAGGAATCTAAGTTTTATTGACTAAGGTAGACAAGGTGCACAATTTTCAATCACATAATAACAAATGACTCACAACGGTCATTAATCTTTTATTCATAAACCAGGTATCAATACACCATATTCTAACACGTGCACAACCCTAATCAACTTAAGAAATGCATTTGAACAATAACATCACCCTTTCTATACAAATCATTCTAGAAGACTTATACATCTAAGACTTTCCCAATTTTCCCAATAAGAAACACGATTAAAGCAAATCAAGAAAAATTAAACGCCTATTATTCGGATTTACTAAATCCAGTCATTCAAAAGAATTAGCATAAAATTATAGCTACTAAATTGTAATTCTTTTATCAAATGACTAAGGAAATTACGTTAAATTACTCTAACTTTAACTTCTTCAATTTCGCATAAAAATAAAAGCTATACTTTTCTCAATCAATTATTGTTTAAACTAATTGATCTTATATTTCCAAATATCTAATAAATAATTCCATATTTAAATACAAAAGTTTTTTTTTTATATTTAAATATATATTATTATTTTTTTGAAAAACACACATATATATATATAAAATGTTAAATAATCATAATTTCATAATTTCGTGAATATAAAGTAATCCGAAATTTACAAAATAATCATAAAACAAAATTCGAAATAAAGTAGGGATTTTATTAATTTTAATTTTGTAGAGTAAAAACCCATACTAAATTTATAACACAAAGTTTGTTTAATGGCAGGGGCGGCTGCTTACATAGCCGAACCCCCGCCATGGGAGGGCATGGTTGTGTAGGCAGCGCCGACACTGCCTGCGAAGGCAGTGCTGAGCACTGCCCTCATAGCCGGCTCCCCTATGGGGGGTCGGCCGTGGGGGAAGCTCCCCCTGCAACCCTCCATGAAATTTTTGATTTTTTTTTTGATTTAATTCAAAACCCTCGAAATATATACAACGATTTTAGAACTTGAAAATCGCGTTCGAAAAATTGACGGGATTTCTGAGCATTATATCCAAATAAAATTTTAAATAAAGATTTATATATGTATATGTATATATATCATTTATATACATATATATATATATATGTATATAAATATATATATATATACATGCAATTTAATATATATATAACAAATATTATAACCAGGTAAATACACAGAGAAAAGATTTTTTAACAGGAAATTAATAAATCTTCAGATTTGACACAAAAAATTTCTCCTCAGAGTTTTCTAATTTTTTTTTTTTAAATAACAAAATATTTTCAATTCAAATTAAGAAAAATATTTTCTATAGGAAATCATAATAAAAAATTTTGACAGGAACCTACACTTAAAAATTCTTCAAAATTCTTTCCTGTTTCATTTGAGGATTTTTCAACTATTTAATAAAATCTTCACAAAATATTTCACCGAGAAGAATTACAGGAATTCACAAAATAAATATTTCCTCAAAGATTCTTTTTCTAAGAAAAACAAATTAAAACAAGAAAAATACATGTTCTCTCGTGATTTGAAGAACTTAGCTGTTGAAGAGTGAAACCTTTTCCTATAGAGTGCAATCCTCCAACCTCTCCAAAACACCAAATCCAAAAGAAATCTAAACCCAATCACAAAGATCGTCCCACCAAAGGGATCTTCCACAAAAATACAACAGAACAGAGGTAATCACAAATTTTAAAAAAAAAACAAAAATTTAACAACAAATTATTCTTTCATTTCCTGTCAAAAAAAATTGATAACCCCCCTGTATTTTTCAGATCCCCAAATAATATCCACGAACAACCTCAACCAAAAACAATAAATGTAATTGGAACACTTGTGGAGAAGTACAAAATATCTTTTAACCACTTCTCGGCAATCTTGCCTCTCAAGATTTGCATGAATTTATTTTATTTAAAATTTAAAATTTAAAATGCAAAATTTATTTAATAATTAAAATGCCATTTCCAAATAACAATTAATTTTAAATAAAATCTATTCACACACAATTTAAAACAATTTAATTTAATCAATTAATTTATTTAATTAAATAAATTTAATCTTTTAAGATCAAATTATTTAACCAAACAAACTAATTAATTAATTAAATAAAATGTAAAACCTTATTTTATCATTTAAAAATTAATTTAAATAACAATAAATTAAGAAATAATAACTATCATTAAAATTGACAAGATTTTCCTATCAAGCAATTAATCCAAACAGAAAAAGACAAAACAAGACAACCATGGACTCCAAACTAAACTGACAATGTACTGTGACCGGGTTAAAGACTAGACTAGGATGAACCATGCTACTATCTCCCAATCAACATATCCATTGAGTCTTGACATGCTCAGACCTGAGTAACCAGGTGGAGTCGATGTCATGTACCTGCAATCCTGCAACCAAGCAAATAACATGCATATATATATAATCCATTGTATAGGCACACCGTGCAGAGAAAATCACGGACATCACAGGGCACTCACAAGCGAGTGATGTAATTCCGTTCTCCACACCAATACACATCACATCAGACTGACAACTTAAATAATAGTTAGTCCATCATAAACATACATATAGCAATAATCATCTAAAGGAAAACATCTACACTATCTCAAAGCAAATCAGAAATCAAATATCACAATACAATGTATCATCATGTCACAAAGTGAATCCACTGTCGCTCAAAATCCGCAATCAAAATATCCAAACCAAGTACCAAAGTTTAACAGTATAAAAACATGCAACAGAAAACATAATCATAATTGGAGGGGTACTACATCCTCCCCCCCTAGGATCAGGCTTGCTCCTGAAAGCCTGCGAATAGATAGGGATAAAGTTCCCTCATGCGTGTCACATCCTCCCAAGTAGCAGAAGCCTCATGGCTAGGATCCCATTGGACCCTCACCTGATCAATGTCTCGACCCCTGAGACCGAGCGTCCGGTGCTGTAGAATGGCCACAGGCTCCAAAGCCAGCTGCCCGTCCTCTACCTGTAATGCATTCCAATCAAGTACATGAGAAATGTCAGGATGATAGGGTCTAAGAACTGATACATGAAAAACATCATGAATACGTGAAAAACTTGGTGGTAAGGTGAGTCGATACGCCACAGAACCAATTCTCTCTAAGATCTCAAATGGCTCAACGAAACGAGGTGCAAGCTTAGAGCCTTTTCCATAACAGATTGGAGTCTTTCGCGGTCGCACTTGAAGAAACACTCTATCACCAACAACAAACTGTCGGTCTATTATATGCGCATCGGCATACTTCTTTTGCCTATCTTGGGCTGCTATCAAATGTTCTCTAATACGGTCAACCTGTTGCTCCATGTCTCGAAGCATCTAAGGTCCAAGTAATACTCTATCCTCTAGTTGATCCCAACTTAGAGGAGTTCGACAAGGACGACCGTATAATGCCTAAAATGGTGGCATACCTATAGAACTTTGATATCCGTTATTGTAAGCAAATTCTACTAAATACAGATAATCCTCCCAATGTGATTGTTGGTCCATTACACACATTCTAAGCATATCCTCTAATATTTGATTAACTCTCTCCATTTGTCCATCCGTTTGAGGATGATACGCTGAACTAAAGTTCAACTGTGTACCTAGAGCATGTTGTAATGAAGTCCATAGGGCTGAAGTGAATATGGGATCTCTATCAGAAATAATCCTACGAGGAATCCCATGCAATCTAACTATGTCCTCCATGAATATCCTAGCTATGGATGAAGCATTATATGATGATCGTACTAGTGAGAAATGAGCTACCTTAGTCAATCGGTCAACAGTTACCATAATGGCATCATGTCGACGCGATGACGTAGGTAATCCTACAATAAAGTCAACGGATATAATATCCCATTTCCATTCAGGAATGAGATGTGGCTGCAATAATCCAGTGGGATGTTGATGCTCAGCTTTGACTCGCTAGCATTCAAGACATCTCAATACATAATCAGCAATATCACGTTTCATACCAGGCCAAAAATACAATTGTCGAAGATCGACATGCATTTTCTTAACACCTGGATGAGATGAATACGGAGCTCGATGAGCTTCAGTCATGATTAATGTACGAAGACCCTCAAAATGTGGTACATAGATATGACCTAAATGTCATAATATACCATCCGGTTCTAGGACATATCCTGCAAATTGACCTTCTAAAGGTCTACCAGATTAAATCTCCAACCTTACTTCCCGATACAATCTATCAGTAGGAAGTGCTGCTAATATTTGACCTCTCAAATCTACTTCAAGAGTAGTAGCAGAGATCTCATGTTGATGATGACTAAGAGCCTCAGCCACTATGTTCTCTTTTCCTTGAACATATTTCACTTCAAAATCGTACTCACACAAGAACTCCATCCACCGTCTTTGTCTAGCATTCAAGTTAGGTTGCGTAAAAATATACTGTAGACTATGGTGATCAGTATGAAGTTTGAAACGGTGACCTAATAAGAAATGCCTCTATCAAACTAATGCATGTACTACTGTAGCTAGTTCTAAATCATGAGTAGGATAGTTTAATTCGTGATCTTTGAGCTTGCAAGACTCATAAGCAATCACACACCCATCTTGCATCAGAACTGCTCCCAAACCCTCTAAGGATGCATCCGTGCACACTACAAAATCCTTAGTAGTATCAGGAACAATCAGTATAGGCGCATTAGTCAACTTTTCTTTAAGTGTCTGAAAAGCCAACTGACACTGCTCTGTCCAAACAAACTTCTTCCCTTTTCTCTGAAGAGAAGTAATAGGATGACCAATTCTAGAAAATCCCTCTACAAACCACCTATAATAACCAGCTAGACCCATAAAACTATGAACTTCACCTACATTAGTAGGTGCGGGCCAATCTACAATAGCTTGAATCTTTGAAGGATCCACAACAATACCTTTTCCAGAAATCACATGTCCAAGGTATTTTATCTCAATTTGAAAGAAGTCACACTTCTTCAGGTTCGCATACAATTGATTTTCCCTTAAACATTGCAATACCTATCTCAAGTGTTCTTCATGTTCCTTCATGTTTCTTGAATAGATCAAAATATCATTGAGAAATACAAGGACAAAGCGATCAAGGTATGTACGAAAAACACCATTCATTAAACTCATGAATACTGATGGTGCATTCGTTAACCCAAACGGTACTACTATGAATTCGTAGTGCCCATAACGAGTTCGAAAAGCAGTTTTATGAATATTAGCTTCAGCAATTCGCAATTGATGGTAACCAAATTTCAAATCGATTTTAGAGAACACATTAGCTCCCTTAATTTGATCGAAAAGATCATTGATTCTAGGAAAAGGATAACGATTCTTAATTGTAACCTTGTTCAATTGACAATAGTCAATGCACAGCCTAAGTGATCTGTCCTTCTTTACGAAGATAACGGGTGATCCCCAAAGGGAAACACTTGGAAGAATGAAACCCTTTTCTAATAATTCCTCTAATTGGATACGAAGTTCCTCTAACTCCTGAGTCGTCATTCTATATGGAGCTCTAGATATAGGCTCAGCTCCTGGAATTAGGTCAACTCTAAAGTCAATATCTCTCTTCAGTGGCATTCCAGGTATATCATCAGGAAACACGTCAGAAAAATCCCTAAGAATAGGATGATCATCAAGAGATACCTCTCGACTCTCACCTTCTTCCAAATCAGTAACTATTGTTGCAAACAGTTGACATCCCTGTCGAAGACATCTCTTTAATTGCATAGCCGATATCATTCGCAAGGAGATAGGTCTTTGAACACCTATGATTTTAACTTTCGCACCCAAATCATTAATGCAACTAATTGTCTTAAGTTGACAGTCAATCACAGCATGATAAGATACTAACCAATCCATACCTAAAACTATGTCATACGATCCTAAAGGTGTAACATATAAATCTGCTAAGGTAGTTAACGTACCAATTTTAAGTTAACAATTATGTACTAAGTTCTCTACTGCTATTTTCACCCCAGAGGCAAATTCAACCTGCCACTTACCACCTTGCTTTACCGCCACAAGACCATAATGGTCAACGATGGTCAGTGAAATAAAGGAGTCGGTAGCTCCGGAATCAAAAAGAATGGAAACACTAACACCATGTAACTTACCTGAAGTCTCGACCACTGTATTTTGGTGATTGGCTTGGTGGTCATTAACCACAACATATACTGTATGTGATTTTCCTGCATCACCCACTGTAGGCTCTAAAACTGTAGGTCGAGGCCCAAAACCAGAAGAACCTCTCATCAGACACTACCTAGCAATGTGTCCCTGCTGTCCACACAAGTAACAACCTGTGCCTCTACCGAATCCTCTGCCACCCAAAGGTGCATTGGATTGCTAGAAACTACCTCTACTGACAATAGACTGAGCACTCTGTGCAGGCTGATCCTACCTATTGTGCCTGTTGCGCCACCAGTTACGACCCTTTCCTATTTGTGGACTATTACCTTGTTGTGGTTGTGGATTATTATTCTTTTGAGGTGTATGTTGTTGCTACCCACCCTTTGAGGGTGTCTGTTGGTTCCTAGAGGAACCCCCTGTCTGTGCCTGTCCACCCCATGGACTAAAACCTACTGCAGGAGCACTACCAATGTGTACTCCTATATGACCACCTAACGCCATAACAAGGTTCTCCTCCACTATACGAGCCTTCTCCACTACAACTTCCATAGTCTTTGGCTCAAAAACTCTGACACCACCACTAATGCGGGTGTTTAAACCCCTAATGAAGTGTTGTACTAGCATAGGCTCATCATCGCCAATACCAGCATACTGCTTGAGTTCATAGAATCTACATTCATATTGCTCAACAGATAGAGCCAATTGACGTAGATCATGGAACTCGTCAGCCCGTCGCTGCCTCCAGTGTTCCGATAGGAATCGTGCTCTAAACCTCTCCAGGAACATCTCCCAAGACACTGACCCAATATCTAAGTGGAGCTTCTACTCCTCCAGGTGCCACCAAGTAGAGGCGAATCCTCTTAGATGCATGATAGCTTATCTCGCACGGGTATTGCTATCGTAAGGGTGCATGGCAAAGCATCCACCCAAATCCAGTAGCCAGGTCTCTGCCTCTAAGCCACCTCCTGTACCATCAAAGGTAGGAGGGTATGCCCTCAGTAAATCCCTCATGTCTCCTACAGTAATAGCATCCTGATGTACTATATCATCTACTCTTCTAGGAGATCTATCTCTCTCTCTAACAACCTCCTGCTCATCTTCCTATCTATGTCCAAGATGAGCTAGGACCTCCTCTAATAAAGGGCGTATCTGTGAACCCTCTACTCCTGACTGTTCAAGATTCTGTCCCTCATTCCTCTGATCCAACTGCTCTGCCTGATCACTGTGATGAGGGCTTAGAGGGGGAGTAACCTGAGGGATTGGCACTCGGCCTCCACCTCGACCTCTACCATGACCTCTTCCACCTTGCCTAGGCATGTTCCTACACATAACAATAATGGGTCTTAGATACTATTCAACCAAGGCTAACAAATAGTGACACTACGTACTAGGTCAACCTAATGGGCTCGCGATAACCCAGAGCGTCCAGTGTTTGTAACCTTGGCTTTGATACCAATATGTAATGCCCCATCATAATAACCTAAGGAATGTTGCAATTGTGTATAATAGTGAAATATTTTTTTTTTTTAAGTATTAATATTAAGTTAATTAGTTGCATACATTCATTAAGTTATCCGACGTTTCACTACTTGAGTTTCCATACACGACTTTAGTATTTAGCGTTGCACATATTTAATTATTCATAAACTTAAAAAGTAAACATTGCATAACATTTGAAATACCATACAAGATAACATAAAGTACAAACTTGTTTCTTACATTGCATTTAATAAGATATTACAAAACTCATTCATCTAATGAGGTAGATCAAATAATAGTTACAATTTACATTTACAAATGTTCACCTCATAAACAATTGAGGGATGTTTTTCAAATACAAGATTTACAATTTACAATGAAGAAGTATACATATGCATCCAAGTACGAGCTCTCCATCCATGAAGCTCTCGATGCCATGATCATAAATTGGGAACTCAACGGAGTAAGGTGCACGTTCCACCCAACCATGTGGTACCCGTAGGTCCACCCCCCGTGCTAGGAGATAGTAATATGGTTACCTAGACATAATCTACTAACCCTAGACACAAGTACATAACTAACTGATGGTTACATTACTTCTAGATTTTAGACAATCGAATGTACTAAGTACACAAGGTTAACTGTTATTTTAGGTGGAGTGTCATCACAATATTGCTAAGGTTACCATGGTGTTTCTTCCCAGCTTCTGGCCCCCAACTTGGGTTACCCTGGTAACCTCTTACGAAACCTAGCCCCTATTGCATACTATTGCGGAATCAAATGTCTTTTGAGGAAACAAGACATCGATTTTCCATTCCAGGCCTTCTCATCTTATACTCAAGACTGAACTAGCTCAAGAGTCATTAAGTGAGGCATAAACATCTTGTTAAAGATTTTAATTCTAACTACTGTGTTGTTTAGTTATCACTGACTTACTAACTCTTTGTAAGTTACCCTGACACCTCTTTGTGTGTCGGCCCTTACATAGAGCCACTCCCCTAAACATAACAAAGGAATCTAAGTTTTATTGACTAAGGTAGACAAGGTGCACAATTTTCAATCACATAATAACAAATGACTCGCAACGGTCATTAAATCTTTTATTCATAAACTAGGTATCAATACACCATATTCTAATACGTGCACAACCCTAATCAACTTTAGAAATGCATTTGAACAATAACATCACCCTTCCTATACAAATCATTCTAGAAGACTTATACATCTAAGACTTTCCCAATTTGCCCAATAAGAAACACGATTAAAGCAAATCAAGAAAAATTAAACGTCTATTATTCGGATTTACTAAATCCAATCATTCAAAAGAATTAGCATAAAATTATAGCTACTAAATTGTAATTCTTTTCTCAAACGACTAAGGAAATTAGGTTAAATTACTCTAACTTTAACTTCTTCAATTTCACATAAAAATAAAAACTATACTTTTCTCAATCAATTATTGTTTAAACTAATTGATCTTATATTTCCAAATATCTAATAAATAATTCCATATTTAAATACCAAAGTTTTTTTTTTATATTTAAATATATATTAATTTATTTTTTGAAAAACACACATATATAAACATACATATATATATATAATGTTAAATAATCATAATTTCGCGAATATAAAGTAATCCGAAATTTACAAAATAATCATAAAACGAAATTTGAAATAAAGTAAGGATTTTATTAATTTTAATTTTGTAAAGTAAAAACCCATACTAAATTTATAACACAAAGTGTGTTTAATCGCAGGGGTGACTGCTTACACAGCCGAACCCCCGCCATGGGAGGGCACGGCTGTGTAGGCAGCGCCAATGCTGCCTGCGAAGGAAGCGTTGAGCACTGCCCTCACAGCCAGCTCCCCTATGGGGGGTCAGCCGTGGGGGAAGCTCCCCCTGCAACCCTCCATGAAATTTCTGAATTTTGTTTTTGATTTAATTCAAAACCCTCGAAATATATACGACGATTTTAGAAATTGAAAATTGCGTTCAAAAAATTGACAGGATTTCTGAGCATTATATCCAAATAAAATTTTAAATAAAGATTTATATATGTATATGTATATATATCATTTATATACATATATATAAATATACATGCAATTTAATATATATATATAACAAATATTATAACCAGGCAAATACACAGAGAATTTTTTTTTTTAACAGGAAATTAATAAATCTTCAGATTTGACACATAAATTTTCTCCTCAGAGTTTCTATTTTTTTTTTTTTAAATAACAAAATATTTTCAATTGAAATTAAGAAAAATCTTTTCTACAGGAAATCATAAAAAAAAATTTGACAGGAACCTACACTTAAAATTCTTCAAAATTCTTTCGTGTTTCGTTTGAGGATTTTTCAACTGTTTAATAAAATCTTCACAAAATAAATATTTCCTCAAAGATTCTTTTTCTAAGAAAAACAAATTAAAACAAGAAAAATACATGTTCTCCCGTGATTTGAAGAACTTAGTTGTTGAAGAGTGAAACCTTTGCCTATAGAGTGCAATCCTCCAACCTCTCCAAAACACCAAATCCAAAAGAAATCTAAACCCAATCACAAAGATCTTCCCACCAAAGGGATCTTCCACAAAAATACATTAGAACAGAGGTAATCACAAATTTTTTTTTTTAAAAAAAATTTAACAGCAAATTATTCTTTCATTTCCCATCAAGAAAAATTGATAACCCCCCTGTATTTTTTCATATCCCCAAATAATATCCATGAACAACCTCAACCAAAAATAATAAATGTAACTGGCACACTTGTGGAGAAGTACAAAATATCTTTTAACCACTTCTCGGCAATCTTGCCTCTCAAGATTTGCATGAATTTATTTTATTTAAAATTTAAAATTTAAAATGCAAAATTTATTTAATAATTAAAATGCCATTTCCAAATAACAATTAATTTTAAATAAAATCTATTCACACACAATTTAAAACAATTTAATTTAATCAATTAATTTATTTAATTAAATAAATTTAATCTTTTAAGATCAAATTATTTAACCAAACAAACTAATTAATTAATTAAATAAAATGTAAAACCTTATTTTATCATTTAAAAATTAATTTAAATAACAATAAATTAAGAAATAATAACTATCATTAAAATTGACAAGATTTTCCTATCAAACAATTAATCCAAACAGAAAAAGATAAAACAAGACAACCAAGGACTTCAAACTAAACTGACAATGTACTGTGACCGGGTTAAAGACTAGACTAGGATGAACCATGCTACTACCTCCCAATCAACATATTTGTTGAGTCTTGACACGCTCAGACCTGAGTAACTAGGTGGAGTCGGTGCCATGTACCTGCAATCCTACAACCAAGCAAATAGCATGCATATATATATAATCCATTGTACAGGCACACTGTGCGGAGAAAATCACAGACATCACTGGGCACTTGCAAGCGAGTGATGCAATTCCGTTCTCCACACCAATACACATCACATCAGACTGACAACTTAAATAGCAGTTAGTCCATCATAAACATACATATAGCAATAATCATCTAAAGGAAAAAATCTACACTATCTCAAAGAAAATCAGAAATCAAATATCGCAATACAATGTATCATCATGTCACAAAGTGAATCCACTGTTGCTCAAAATCCGTGATCAAAATATCCAAACCAAGTACCAAAGTCTAACAGTATAAAAACATGCAACAGAAAACATAATCATAATTGGAGGGGTACTACAAGGTTCACTTGAAGGAAGCAACTAATATATTCTTAGTTATATCATTCCTATAAGCATATAAGTCAGAAAATAAATTGATTCTTTTTTTGACTTCTTTGGAGAAATTAAGTCAAATGATGCATCAAGTGGCTCATTTGAAGGAAGCAACTATTGGTAGTCCAAAAATACCAATGATAAGGGTGCAACTCGAGACTTAGAAAATAACCCACAAAAAAGAGAATAATTTTATTATTCAAAAAATGGAGCTTCTTACATGCAGAGGATCTTGAATCCCCAAATTCTACAGCACATGCAAGTTACAGAAAGCTACAGAATAACCCTTTCGCAATATGCGAGCTTGTCCCCAAAAAGTTGCCCAAAAAAATTAGAAACCCACCCATAAATAGAGCTCCTCTTTAGTTTGGAGCCAAAACAACATTCAAATTTGAGTTTAGGAGGTTTGGCGCCGAAAAATTACAACTTGAAGTTCAAATTTTAAAAGAATATTTGCAATTGTATATTCTAGAATGTGCGCCAACTTCCCGGGGCCATAACTTTTGATCCGGGACTCTGATTCGCGAACCGTTTGAACCATTGGAAAGGTCTTGAAGTCAACAATGAGCTTAAAATTTGTTACGCCAATTTTGACAAGTTTCAAGGCCGATCCAGGAGCTCTAAGTGCCTCAAATCTAACCCAGAAGATTTTTAGGTGCAAATCTGGGAAACTAAAACTGCAATATATTTCAACCCAGGAATAGAAAATAAAAACCGTAAATTGGGAATTTTATTATGACGAAAAAGGTATCCAAAAATATAAAAACATCTAAAAACTGAGAAACTTGAAATTTAACTATTTTTGGGTGATGCAAGATTGCCCTTACACCACTGGATGCTCCTGCATCAGACACCCAGGGTAATTTGAGAAGTGACCCTGTCACGTCTCAGATAGTGGAGGAAAACCCAAACGGTCAACCTCTATCTTAGGCAACTAGGATGAATATTCAACAGGCCTTCCTTTCCATTTCACCAAATATTTTTCATATTGCCTGTTCCTGGTACTCCTTCCCACATGACTATCTAGGATTTCTTCAATCTCCTCATTTTCTGAAGTAGGTGCTAGAATCCCACACTGTTCCATCGTTGGTACTTCCTCTGCACCACCTTCATGATACTCTGTCAAATCTGAAATATTGAACACAGGAGAAATGTTGAATCCATCCAAAAAATCTACCTCATATGCATTCCCTAAATTATGTCTCTTCAAAATTTTACAAGGACCGAACTTCTTCATCTTCAATTTGTTATATGTTCCCACTGGAAACATTTTTCTTTCCTCAAGTGGACCATCACTTCATCACCAATCTGAAACTCCTTATACCTCCTCTTCTGATCTGCCTTAGCCTTATACTATGTATTCATCTTGTTAATATGTTCTCTTACCTTCTCATGTATATCCTTGATGTGTTCTGCAAAATCTTCGGCTTCAGGACTTATTTTCTTCTCTTGGTCCATCTTCCTCAATTCTGGAGCTGTTCTGGGGCTACCTCCATACACAATCTGGAATGGTGATCTACCAATGCTTCTGTTGATAGAATTGTTGTAAGAAAATTCTACTTGGGGTAAGATCAAGTCCCATCCCTTAGGTTTATCTCCTACCAAACATCTCAGTAGGTTACCCAGACTCCTATTAACAACCTCTGTCTACCCATCTATTTTTTGATGGTGGGTAGAACTGAACTTCAACTCTGTCTTCAGCTTCTTCCACAAGGTCCTCCAAAAGTACCCCACAAATTTGGTGTCACGATATGAAACAATACTCTTTGGCAGACCATGTAGTCTCACCACCTCTTTGAAGAACAAGTCAGCAATGTGGACTGCATCATGGTCTTCTGACATGGAATAAAATGTGTCATCTTTGAAAACCTATCAACTACCACAAAGACTGAATCATTCCCTCATTGTGTCCTTGGAAAACCAAGAACAAAGTCCATACTTAGTCTCCCCGCCCTCCTGTACGTAAGGGCTAATATAAGCCTATATTATGGCTCACTCCTTTAGCCATCTGACATACCCTACAACTTTGTACAAACTTCTTCACATCCAGTGACAACTGAGGCCAATAATAATGCTCACTGATAATGGCAATGGTTTTATCCCAACCAAAATGTCCTGCCATTCCTCCACTATGTTTCTCCTTTATCAGGTTCTCCCTCATGGAACTCCTCGGGATACACAATTGACTTCCCTTAAATAACATGCCATCCCGGATTATGAAATCCAGCCACCTTGTCCTGTCCACTGTAATAGGTTCCTTGCAAGCTTTCCAAGCCTCTGCAAAATGAGGATCTTCTACATATATTGTCTTGAGTTCATTGAATCCAACCACTTCAATCTGCATCTTTGTCACCAATGTATGCCTCCTACTTAAGGCATCTGCAACCCTATTTGACTTCCCACTCCTATGTTTCAAAACAAAGGTATAACTCTGCAAAAACTCTACCCATTTCATATGCCTCTATTTAATTTTTTCTTGACTATTTAGGTCTTGCCAAGGCTTGATGATCGATTATATAGAACAAATTCAACTTTGGCAACAAATAATGTCTCCATTTCTTTAATGCTTGAACTATTGCATAAAATTCATGATCATATACATAATACTTTCTCTTGGCATCATTAACTTTTCACTAAAATAGGCAATGGGCTTACCTTCTTGGCTCAACAACTTGCTCCAATGGCACAACCAGCATGGCATCACAATCCACTTGGAAACACCTTGTTGAAATCCTAGGAGGGCTAGAGCGAGGTTGCTCTGTTACCTTGCGTATGAGTTCAAAACTTTTCTTTGCTCGGTGTTCCGCCCAATTCTTTTCTATCCCCTCTCATTGTTTCAGTCAGGGGTCCACAAATACTACTGAAGTTTCTAATGAACTTTCTATAAAAACTAGCCAAACCATGGAAAGATCTCACCTTGGTAGCATTTCTTAGGGTAGGCCATTCCAGAATAGCCTTCACCTTCTCTGGGTCCATATTGAGACCTTCTACTGAGACAACAAACCCCAAGTACACTAACTCCCTCTTCACAAAACTGCACTTCTTCAGATTAATCAATAGTTTATCTTCTCTTAACTTCTCAAAGGCTCTCCAAATATGCATCAGATGCTCATCCAACGTCTTACTGAAAATAAAAATATCATCTAAATACACAATAACAAAACTTCCTAGAAATTCTTTTTTGGTACCTCATTCATGAGCCTTGCAGATATTAACACGGTGCGATGGTTAGCCCAAAGGCATGGCTAACCAATTTAATGCGGACCCTCTTTGGTCTTGAAGGTAGTCTTCCATTCATCTCCCTCTCGAATATGGATCTGGTGATATCCACTCTTCAGATCAATCTTTGTGAAGTATTGAGCTCCACTCAAACAGTCCATCGGGTCATCCATCCTTGGCAGGGTAAATCTATACTTGATTGTTATCTTGTTTATGGCTTGGGAATTTGTACACATCCTCCACTCCCCATCCTTCTTTGAATTGTTAGTACTTTCACGAGTCACGCTGGACTCAAACTCTCCTGTATCAAACCCTTTCTCAACAACTCTTGAACTTGTTTGTTCAACTCCTCATTTTCTATTGGAGTCATTCTATGAGCTGCCTTATTTGGCAAACTGGCTCCAGGAATCAAGTCAATCTGATGACTGATCTTCCTTATTGGTGGTAAACCCTCAGGTACATTATCAAAAATAATATCCTAAAATTCATCCAACATCCCAAAAACTTCTTCTGGAACCTTCTCACTATCCTCCTTACTGATAGAAAAAGGGTTGATATGAGAAAATACTATCTCACTGCTTTGAGTCCTTGTCTTGAGAACTCCTAAGGTGTTATTTTTTTTCACCCTACAACCTATAGGTCCTCTACCTTTGTGGAACCCCTAGTTCACTTTAACAACCCTGCTATCATTCCAAATTTGCTGCTGCTAAACATTCTTGGTGCTTATTTTCCAGTTTGTTGCCTCCAAAGAGTTCTTGGTGTTTTTCCTCATCTTCTCCATCTAGTCCTTAATCCCTCTAAAGACTAGTCAACCACTAAATCCTCCTAACAACATTGCAAGGGTGTGCATAGGTTTTATTTCCTTCAAACCAATCTAGGAATGCTCACTTTCCAAGCTCCAAACTCTATTCTCCTATCACTTTCCTTAAACCCTAGCTTAGGGTTTGGAAAGGCTACAAGAAATAGGCCTTTTTCCTCAAGAAAAGTGTTTATTACTCCTCCCTGCTACAAAAATGCCACAATCATAGAGAAGGAACCCTGGCTAAATCTTGGAGCACTACAAGATTTTCATAGTTTTAGCACTTCTTAGGCTTTACACAGGGCTATCGCTATTTTACAACAAACTAGGGCTTCTAAGACCCTTTCTTGGACTGAACATTTTTAGTTTATAGCCTCCAAATGACAAATCTAAAGTTCTGCACACGTTCCAACCCTGGTGAAGATTCCTACAAACACCTCTTACTCTATTTTATCAGACACTTTACACCCCTACCACGTTTTGGTAAATGCAAAGAATTGTCTTTTCCCAACCGGGCACCTTTGGTCTCGCCTAGGAAAAGACCTTAAGCTTGCTCTTAGACTTCCTAATGCTTCCTACCATTAAACTATGTACAAAAGAGGAGCTTTGCCACATTCCTAACGATTCCATGATTGCTGGGACAGGAAGAATGCGGCCTAAGTCTCCATTATTACCACTTTCAGACAAAACAGAAATAAGAGACAAAAACCAAAGAATGTACAAGAACAATAAAAGCGTTGGATTTTATAATTAACACACCACTAGTCTAATACAAGGAGCTTTTCTACGCTCTAGACAAATCAACAAAAACTTAACATTAATCCTCTACTTGTTGTTTCCAATGCAAGAACAGAAAATCTATAATTTTCACATCAAAAAGGAAAAAAAGCATTGTTCCTCTTCTTTTTCACAAAAACTGCCAATACAAAAAGCCTCTAACCCCCTCAACAACTCGAGAGATTTCTTTACATCATCAGAAATCCGTTAGGTTTTGCTGTTTCGGGCTCAAAAGTGA